>JASZXU010000108.1:0-38264 GCA_035521515.1 Phenoliferia sp. Uapishka_3
CGCCCCCTCTTCCTTCTGAATAATTCGGAGCAGCTCCTCCGCTCTTCTGAAGACTTTCCCCCCGTCTTCCCCGTTGAACCCACAACCCTCTTCGTACCCACTGCACCGAGAGGCGTGGCAAGGTGTACTAAACGTGCGAACTGTAGAATCGTTGATCTTTATTCGCACATAGCAAGAGAGAGGTCATCCGTCGGCACCTGGCCGGCAGAGGGAGAACAGCGCTTGGGGTTGTACGACAGAGGTGATGCATGATGTGGTGGGTATACAAACAGAAACATGACAAACGTGGCGGAAGTGTGGGGAGATGAGCCCTGTGATATGGCGTGGTCAGTATGCAACAACTCGGTCTCGGCGGTATGGAACGCACGAGGTGCGGCAATATCAAAAAGCGCCGCCACAAAGCTCGACGCGGAGGATCTCAGCCGAGACCGCCTTGAGGCCCTCCTGGAGGAAGAGTGCCTGCAAGCGTGGGTGGTGCTCGATAAACGATAGAAGCTGGGGGCGGTCGCGGAATTGGGGAAGAGTGGACTTGAATTTGTTGACGGGGCCGATGATGAGCCAACAGTCGGCGACGCAGTATTTGGTATCATCCGTGATACTGAGCAAAGAGGTGGGTCAGCTGATGTCGCCAGTCACGCTTAGAGAGGAACGCACCGGTCGACCTCGAGCGGAAAAGACTCTCCGGAAGCGCCAGTGACGGCGCAGGTGTCACCAAAGGAGAGGTGGAAGGGCTTGAAGACGAGCTCGTGCGCCAGATTGGCGGTGCTGCATGCCTCCTTATCGTCGTGGTCAAAGTCCCCGACGCTGAGGTCCCAGTCTCGCCGGTCGAGGTAGTAATTGTCGTTGCGCGAGTACTTGTAACCCGGACGGCCCTCAACGAACTTGCGCCTCCCTTGTTTGCATCCATTTTGCTGTGCATCGGGCCACGACGCGATGGCGCGTTGACGGCTCCAGCCCTCCTTGATCGCGGAAGCAAGGAGGAGGTCGTGCTCGCGGATCGCCTCATCTGCCTCGGCCTCGTTGTCCGGAAGCTCTGACCAGATCATTTCGTGCAGCTGTACCACCAACTTGGCGAGTTCGGTGTTTGGCCGCTCAATTATGTCGAGCAGGATCTCGCGCTGGTGCGCGTCGTGGTCACCGAGGAGGCTGAGAAGAGCATCAGATGCCTGTTTGAGGAAACAAATTTCCAGCTCACATGTTCATTCCCCATGAAACCATCCAAAGCTTCTGCTGTGGGTGAAAATACGGGAGCGACGAGTCTTGACGATCTACGGAGGGCTGAGGAAGTCACATCAATACAGTGAAGTAAAGTGCTTGAAGGGTGGTCACTCACCCGGTTGTACAGACTCTCGTGGGTCGAAAGAGTTAGGGCGCGACCCGAGATTGGGCATGTCAAGTTCCCCAAGATCTTGAGCCCGGCCGCAAGCTCGTCCGTATCAAGGAAATTGAAGGAGTACTCGTTCAGCGCAGAACCGGAAAGTTCTCCGCCATTCTTGGCAAGGTGCAGGATGAACGCGGCGACGAGCTGAGGTGGTGTCCCGAGGTGCGAGCGGTGTGCGAGGGCCTCTTTGAGAGTTTCGGCTTCACCGTCGCCTCGCTCCTTTTCTAACGTCGTGTTCCGCTGTAGAAGTCCGAGAGCCATTCTGGTGAGCTGAGCGCTCTCGAGTCGGCGACACCTCAGATCCGATTCCTTCCTCTCCTCAGGCGTCTGTTGGATATCAGAGCACAGGGTTAGCCCTCGTCCGGCGTGACGTGAAGGCGCAACGGGTCACCCAGTGCGCCTTATACTCCTTAGCATGAGGATTGTCAGCAGATTTGGGAAATGAGTCAGGCCTGAACTGCACTCACTTTGAGACGGATGAGGGAACAGTGTCGGCACTGGACATCGTGCCCTTGGAAAGAATACGAGACTATCAGGTACTTCCCGTGGTAGACGTAAGGCCGCCGGACGTGGTCGCCCTTGAGCCAGTCCATCTCGGCGAGGCAATCGGAGCAAGTATCGGGGTTCGGGACGTTCCATTCAAACTCAGCGTCTTGATCGATATGCGCCCAAAGGATCTTGCGGACAGTCCGGTGCACGGACTTGATGTTTGGGACGAGGATGTTTGTCCCTGGGATGTACTTAGGCACCTCGATGGCGGCGCAGCCTGCAATTTGCGGAGATGAGGTTAGCCACCGCAGATGATCGTTCTCCTGAGCTCAACAGACCAGGTTCCTCAACATCATCCTGTAAAATATACTTCTTCAGCTTGGAGAGCCGAAGGGTGAGTCGCAAGCTTTGGACGCACATCTGGAACGACAGGCGCTTTCTTTCGAGCATAGAGGCCGTTGTCGTCATAATCATCATCAGAATCGTCAGCATCACCATCGAAATCAACCGACGTGAGCCCTGCTGCGTTCTGAGCCGCAACCCACTTCGGTCCGCGATCCACGCCTGACAACCAAAATTCAGTGCCAGGCTTCGATTGCGGTGGGAGAAGACGCCTTACGAGCCCAGCGACGAGGAAGTTCAGGCACGTCCTCGCCTCTGCGCTTCTTGGCCCTTCTCTCCTCGCCGCGCTGCGATTGCTCCTGGGGGTGGCCGTGAGCGTTTCTCGCATCTTGAGGTGGATCGAGCGTACCTTGCGCTTGCGCTTCCTCTCGGGGTCCGCATCGAAGACCTGTGCGTTCGATGCGAGTAAGTATGCAATTCAATTCACGTCCGGCGGGGGCGAGCTCACTTTCCACCTGCAGTACGAGCACATCCCAGTCCAACTCGCACCATGGAATTGGTCCGAACGGAGAGTGCACCCTTCCGAGGTGCAAAGCCTGCCGGGGTGCGTCAGGCCGCTCCGCTTCTCCGCCGCGGAGATGTTTTTTTCAACGGCGGCGGCCCACTGCGCTACGGTCCGGTCGCCCACAGCGCCGCCGAACAGGCGAAGTGTGGCGATGAAGAGGGTGCCATTGTAGATGCCTTGCTCATGGAGGGGGAGGTCGAGGCGGAGCGTAGCAGAGTGGCGAAGGAAGACTTCGGACGGGTCGTGCCCGAGCCTTTCGGCGACGACGACGATTAGCTCTCGGCCAAGCATATCATCCCGGACTACGAGCGACACCGATCTGTCCGCTGTTGTGAGTCAAGGTCAGCAGGGGATGCGACAAGAACGCGAGAGGGCGTGCCTTGGACCCAAATCGTGATGTGGCGGTTGTCATCCTTGCCATCGGAGGACCTATCCTGACGCGCCTCTCGAAGAGGCTGGTCTGGATTGGGCCAACGGGCGTCGGAGGCTGCAAGGTAGCACAGGCTTAGCTACCGATTCCTCCCCGAGAGGTCCGTAGGGATCAGATTGGTGCCTACCCTGAAAGGTGGTCCTGTCGTCGACTTTGGCCAGGAGTCAGTAGTTCCACCCGTACTGCACGAGAGTCCAAACTTGCCTGGTGTCTTGACATCCGAGTGGACGTTGGACGCAAGGAAAGCGTCTGCGAGCACAAAAGCGCATAGTTGCGTGAGCCAAGCCGTTTCGACGAGCGCGAGTAAATGAGCGCACCAATCAAGTCAAGCTCTTGCTGGAGTTCGCTCGCGAGCTTGAGAGAGCGCCTCCTTCTGCGCCTCCTAGGATTGAGGCGTGACGGTCGGTGCTCGGGGGAGGCTGGGCCTGCCGAAGGGGTCAGGCACCGCAAAAGGGTTGCAGGAAGTGCCTTGCGCGACTCACCGACAACAGGCGCGAGTTCGAGAGACGTGGAGTCGACCGAGGCGGTGTGATCATCCAAGGCGGGCGCGTCCTGCGTGTCGGCCTTGCTAGAAGACCAAAGGAGGGAGATCAACCACCAGAAAGTGATCATAGTAAGTGTCGGAAGAGTGAAGGTTGAAGAAAGAGAAGATGAACAGGAGTCATGGGGAGCGTGGATCCTCTCTGAGCCCCTGTATTGGCCAGCCTCACGTTTCCCTCCTGCTCACGGCCTCTGAACTTTCGCTCCCAGTCTTACGTGACGCCATTTACCTATCCTATCACTCTTCTATCTTCTATGAGTACTACCCAAACCGCCGCCCGCTCTCGCCGGTCCTCCTCTCACTCACTCACTCCCTGGCGCGGGAGCGAGCCCGCCTTTCCTACTCTGCGGACAGACTTCAACACCGACGGCTGGCACTACTGCAGCGATACCAACTCGCACCCGCCCTTTCCTGTGCATCCCTGGCGACCGCCACTCCTTGCGCTGTCGTGCGACAACCTCCCGCCTTATCCGCTCATCCGATGCCCGGCTCGGCTTGCCAAAGCCAGGAGGCACATCTCCCTCGTCAAGTTACCGGGTGTTGATCCGACATCGCGCGACGGAAACGTACGGCGAGAGCTCGCAAGCAATAAAACGTTTGAACTTATGGGTGACTCGTACCTCAAAGCATTCGTCCTAGACACACTCATGGACAGGTATCCGGACTTAACCGCGTCTTCTCTCGCTGTCCGTCCTCTCTGTCCGAGTTTCTAGGGTCGGACTGACAATCGCGACAGAAACTCATCACATCCTTGGTTGCCAACCCCACAATATCCTGGATTGCATGGCATTACGGGGTGTTCGGGGCTGATCGGTTAGATGTCAAGGACAATCTCAAACAACGCAGCGTCTGGGACACGCAAAACGCGTCGGCGGACTTGTTCGAGGCGTATCTAGGCGGGCTAGTGCGCGACGGCGGGACAGAAGTCGCTCGAGTCTGGATAGCATCAGTCTACTCGGAGAAGGTGTTCAACACTTTAAACACCGAGGTGGCGAGGGAACGTGAAGACGAGCACACCCGGATTACAGCGCCACCGCCGAACAGACGGAAGCGAGCTCGCAATGGAGGGGCCGACTCGTAAACAGTGCGTCCCCTTCCTTTTGAGCCTTTCTTATCGTTCGTCTGACCTACTCCTTTGGCGAAAAGCGGCAGCCACCTTCCGTCCCTTGTGACGTCTCCTTCTTTGATGCGGTATATCTCTTCACTACAGCCACCTTAGATTTCTTGGATAAGTTGGGCGGAACAAAGCTTGGTATCAATGCTTTATTTGATAAGAAGGGGCTTGGTGGCGGAAGAAATGCGTGAGGTGTAGAGGAGGGTTTCGGCGCCGCTGTTCGAGTGAGTGCAGGCTTCGGGGTAGAGACGTTTGAAATAGAGGCCGAGGACGAGCCAAAAGAAAATGAAGGTTGATTTTGGACTGGGATGGAAGGAAGGGAGACGGAACGTGAATGAGAAGCGTTAGCCTTGATCTTTTCCTTCGCCCGAGCCGGAGGCCTAAGGCGACGAGTCCAGGGCCCTGGACTGGACGTTGCCATTGGATTCTTCCTCGCTGGCAAGAAGACCAGCAAGGCCAACGGAGCTACACGATTCATCCCTGGTATGCTTCATCAAGGGTTTTAATCTTAATTACGGTCCTGAATCTCATCATTTCTGCTGTAGGATCTCACCTTTGGCCTCACGAGAAGCTCGGCGGACACCACGAGGAGGACTGCGTTTAGTGAGTGTCGTGAAAAAATTTCTCCCCTGTACCGTGCTGATTTTAGTCACTGTACAAAGTGCCGAGCTCAACCCCGGGGACGCTTTCATGATGCTTGCTTCAGCCCAACATGGTGGCTCAGCAAACACTACCTCAGACGAGGAGCGCCTCATTCTATCTTGCTTCATGACCAAGGGACTTTTCAGACAGGTGCGTGAGGTTGTCCGTGTGAAGAAGAATAATCTGACTCGCTTTCTCATGAAATTTAGGAGGAGAACCAATATCTCACCCACACTCTCGAACAAATGCGAACGCTCCCAGTAGAAGCCGCTCGTGTTGTCGGCTACAACCTAAGCACACCTTCATTGGGATGGGTTGCCTTCGATGATCCAATCAGAATCCTCCACCCCGAAATCAAACCATTGGAAGAGCTGTACTAGTCTTCAGAGCCTGGAATCCCATCTTTCGTAATCAGTATCTATTGACCATGCATGCCAAAATGAGGCCACACACATGTTTGCTTCAGCGACCACACGAACTTAAGAAAGGTTAGCAAGAGGTCGGACTGAAAGGGTTTTTCAGGAACTTTCGCGAGGTGGCGCCAAGCACAACGATTGGAAACGACCACATTGGCTTCGCAAGAAAATGGACGATACAGCGAGGCGCGCCACAGCAGCCAGTGGCAAGCTTTATTACTTTACAAAAGCCGGTTTCACAATCCATCACGAGTGAAAACTGTCTACACAAGAATTAACCAAGTACTAATGCCTCGGTGCGAACGACTCAGGCCTTTCGAGGTCGTCGTTGGTATAGGCCGCATATCCACTCGGCTGCCAGGATGGCGCTGGAGTTGGTGGTCCACTAGCTCCTGGAGTTGGAAGTCTTCCCATCTGGTCCAACATGTTTGGCGGCGCAAATCCACCGTGTTCGTAGCCCTCACCTTGTCCCGGAGCCCAACCTGTAACCATTGTGGAGCCCGAAGTGGCGCCCGAGGGAGAGAACGCCTGGTACGTGACGGGATTGTTTTCGTAAGGCGAGGGAGAAAGAGAAGGAGATCCTTGATAAGCCATAGGAGGGGGAGGCGAAAGGGTCGACGTGGGTGGCTGATGTTCGCGGCCATAGTATGCGTCTGGGTCCTGGCTGAAAGTTTGTTGGTCGTAAGGAGGGGAGTAGTGTTGGCTGGGATCGGTGGTTGCGGGGGAAGGTACGGGGGCATAAGGCGAAGATCCGTATGTCGCCGCTCCTGCGCCGAGTCCTGCACCTGCACCGGAGGCGAGTTGATTGGTATTGTGGAAGGAAGGGGGAGGTTGAGTCGCACCTCCGGCCGTGATTGTTTCCATAGCCTGCTCTTTACTCGAGGGTTTTCGCTTCCTCAAGAAAAATAGAATGGCAGCCAAGATCAACGCCAAAACGACGACTCCTCCCACAACGCCACCGGCGATGGCTCCGGTATTCGATGAGCTGTGATGACTTCCACCAGTGGCGGCGGCATTGGAGGAAGAGGAGATGGCAGTCGAAAGAGTTGAAGATACAAGGGAGGTTGTGACTGCTTCGCATCCCGACACTCCGAGGCCTGACGTGAACGAAGACACTTTTGAGTAGGAGCCCGTCGAGTCAGTTAGGAAAACTACAAGGGAGGAAAATCAGGGACAATATATGGCTGAGGACTTCGGATTAAGTACCAGAATAAACGGAACCTCCGGTCACAGTGTTGGTGACCTGAGGTAAAGAAAAGCTCCTTCAGTGCCGGTCGAGCAGAAAAAAAGAAAGGGACAGACCTCAGTGTAACTTGAAGTGACGTTTGTCAAGTTGGCCGCGTTGACGCCAGTAAGAGCAGTGCCGAGCCTGAGGAGAAGATAATATAGTCAGTTCCAGTTCTCCTCGTGATCTAGAGCGTAGCGTACGGGTTGATGATGCTGAGCGTATATGGTGCTGTGCCGCCAGTGATGCCAAACTGCATGGAGCTGCACGGATTGTCGGCCGGACTAGTCACGAAAGTTACTGGGACAGCAGAGCTGCCGGCTACTTTGCACGAAGAGCTTCCCGTTGAAATTGTGTCTGATACACAGTTTGCCAGCCGAAGTCAGACCTGGAAGCACCACTTGACCATGCACGAGACTTACAGCCACCGACTGTTCCGCCCGAATAGCCATTCGCATCTTGCATCCCGAAGATAATCTTAGTCCCCTAGGAATGTGGAATAGATGCCTGTCAGGATCTGTCTTGAAGAGGCTCGAAAGGTCCGTACTGACCACCGGATAATTGGCGGTCTGCTCAGTGGAGGCATCGACAAAGAGGGTGAGTAGGGAACAACCAAAGATGACAATCAGACCAGTTTCCTGCCCTTCAAGCATTTTCGGGACCACTTACCCAGTTACCGCTTCCCCCCATAGTCGTGGTAACCTCCTGAGTCTCAGGCGGATAATTTTCTGGGTAGACCTGCAGCGTGAATGGTCCGACAGGGCTCTCGGTGGCACTCGAAGCCGGATATGTCGTAAATGTCCAAGATCCACATTGAGGGATCGAAAAGATGGCTAATTACGGGAACGAAGTTGTAGTCAGCTCGGAGCCTCCGCGGCGCCGTACTACATCCGCCTTCGTGAAAGGGAGAGGTACGGACTGTCGGCCTGAGTCCCCCAATTGAACGACAGGGCTATCTTTGTTGGTGTAGAAGACGCCTGGAAAGATTGGAGTGCAGTGAAACGAAAGAGCGAGGCGTTAACGAATAGCACGGAGCCCGAATGGATCAGCGACGCACGAGTGTACCAGGGAGGATACTAAAGCAAGAACCGAAAACGGACGGCCGGAGAGGCGAGCTTAGCCGGCCGTCAGGCACCAGTTCAGGGATATCGCGCAGAATGAAGCCGGTTACTATGAGCAGTACTTAGCCTGTTAAGTTGAGCTGAACGAAGCCAGTCAATAGAGCAGAACGAAGCCGGCTAAATCAGTCGAACAGCGCATTCTCGCATCAGCACGCGGGCCAGGGGCCTTTGCACCCCCGGGATACCACGGTACAATATACACGCTGTTACCTTGGCCTATTCGAGGTAGCACGTCGCGGGCCTGTACCGCCAGCGCGCGCGCTGTCAGCTCTCGACGCCACTGACGCCACTGCTGACAGCAGCGTCGCTCCTCAGGCGCGAGGCCCGCCTGCGGTGCCCAGTTGTCACCATCACCGAGTGAATGAGGACGAGGATGTAGATTTCGAACCGGGCAATGCTGGCTTCCGAACTCGCACAGGCCCGGGTCTGCATTCAGTCACGGCGCTCCCCTGGCGACGTCGGAGTCCCTCTCTCTCTCGGGTCGCGAGTATTGGATCGTTTCCGGTTAGTAGAGTCTCAGAAGAGGAACCAGCCAGGGTAACAAGGCGGAGGCGGATCCCATGTCCCCTACATAACTCGAGAAAAAAAAAGTGTGCTACCAGATCAGACTGAACGCGACGCCAGGGAGATGGTTTGCATGCAACACGAGACTCGCCTCTACCCCTGATCTTGTCACTATGACATCCTGCTAGTACAACTCCGACTCTCGTGTGCGCCTAGTATCTCGCTACTCAGGTGACCGTACAGGGGCCGGTCATTCCGTCGCCGCGAAGACCTTACTCGAGGCCGAAGAAAGCTTTACAGTCCCGGTAAGGTAAATCAGAATCGCAGTACCTGATGGCAAGGCAGTTCTCTTCGCTCGTGCCTGGAGGAGCGACATGGAGCAGGACGTCAGCGCTAAGGGAGGGGACGCGCGCATAGTAAATCAACTGACTGCGACACACCGGCCCGCCGCCTATGAGGATCTCCTGAGACCAACGGCTGGTCTGCGGCCCTCGCGTTTGATCCAAAGCAGGTTCGAGAGGGCGAGAGCGGAGGTAAGGCGCCTCTGCCGGGTGCCCGCACAACTCGTCTTCGCGCCAGCTCCAAGTGTCGCGGCGTGTCAGAGGCTTCGCGACCTTCGAGGCGATCGATGAGGCATTCGAAGGCCGCTGTCGCTTCACTTGAGGTACCTCCGGAACCGACTGGACGACAGTGCCTTCTGACGCAGCGAATCGATTCTCTAGTCGATTCGCGAGCCAACCGCACCTCGCAGCAATGAAGAGACCATGTCTTCGAACGGCCTGAATGTCTCCCGATACGTAGGCGAGTTTGATAGAGTCTTGCGCGAAGCCGATGGCCTCGAAGATGCGCTCATCCGATATACGCGGGTAACGCCCTGCGCAGGTGGGTGTGTCAGTGTTCCGCACTCAGCAACGACTTAGTGCGGCAAGCAGGGGACGGACCGTCGGTACCTGAAGCTGGAGATCGAAGAGACTGACCTTCCATCGCAACAAACAGCTCCAATTCGCCGAGAGCTGGGTATGTCGCCTCGTCTTCGGTTGTCGGTTCAGACGCGGCGATAGTGGTCGATCCGGACGACGACGGGTGTGACTCAATGGAAGGCAGAGGGAAGTTGGGCAGAGGGGGGTAGGGCGATGTGCACTCCATCTTCGGTGGGGTAGGAGCGGCGTTTGGCGTAGACTGTGGTTGAGTCGGCTGCCGTTCTGAGGAGGTCGCTAGCGCAGGATGGCAATATTACGTATTTTGGGGTCTTCATTGGCTTCCGTGCGTCGCTGGAAGGGACAAGGCACTGTTCCTGCGAGCGTGCGTGGGCGTGCACGTTGAGTCACGTGCAAGAAGTTCCGCCAGCTCGCGGTGTTCAACGGCCACGCAGCCTTAATTGCTTGGAATCGTCTCTAACGTGGGCTTGCCCGACCCTATCCCCAGGTTTGTTTTGTTGATGCGTTGATCGAGGCCACTCCAAAACTTGTTCATAGGAGTTCATTGTGTTGTTTTGGGTTTGGAAGGCACTCCGCCACGGTCGTGAAATATATTTTCAAGTTGCCATCAGCTGAGTATAGTTGCTTGCACACGGTCTACTCGGTCATCGTAACTCTCTGGAGCGCAAACCGTGGCTGGAATGGAGGTATCCTCGCCCTTTCCCGCCTAGATGACACCATGTACACTCGTTCCACCTTCTCCTAACATTCCTGCGTATACCGTCCAGCACGGCGGCTTCATGGGCCTAAAGCAAAGCGGACATATATTAGCTCGCTGTTCCTTCCGTCCCCGGTGGCGACGCCTCGCCTCCAGCAAAGTTCACCCTCACTTACATCGCGGAGACGTAACTCGACTCTTACAGGTCCCGGGGGGGCCCCATGACGAACCAAACGTCGTACGAGCCGTTGCGTCGATAGAACTCCCCCGCGAGGAGGTGCTCGCATTGGCGGCCAGTCCGAGAAAATCGGGAGCAGTTGCACGTTTGCGTAGCATCGTCTGTACCCAGACTAACGGTGTACCACCTGTTACCCCTACTCAGAGTCATCGTGGTAGGTATGTCAGTGTGATGCCTCGTCCCTCTGCGGCTTCTCTCGTAAAGAGAAACGTTCGACTCACATGCATACGTCGAACGTATTGGGTGACTGCGCTTGCCAAACGCCACCAGTAGCCCAGACGTCGAGCGCTAAGTCTAGTAATGAGAAGTAGTCGGGGTGGTCGACTGGGGAAAGACGCCGGGGCAATCGAAGCGCTCCGCCTGAAAGGGACGTCAGCGGGTCCATATGTGCAGTACAGTGCGAGGATTGGGCTTACTCCCCGCTCGCTTCCATCATCGGGGGGAGGTTTGGTTCTGATTCTAGGTCGATGGCCTTACATCGATGACCCGCCGTGCCTGCGGGACTATAATGTAAGGTAAGTGTTGTCGCACTCGCGTGCGCGTTAAGCCGACCGATAAAATAGGAGAGGAACGTACAACGTGTTTTCATTGCCCGATGAGCGGGACCGGAGCATGGCAATGGGACCTGACGCCACGCTTTCGAGCGGTTAGCGCCGCTCAAATCTGGGGTGGGGCCACAGAAGTGATGTTGCAGAAGAAGGAAACGAGTGAGGAGTGTTGAGCTCAACTTGGTCGTTGTCGTCTGACAATCTTCCGTCCGTGATGATTACTCTACCCTGAGGCGAGGTCTGTCCGTGGCGCAGCTGACGAGGTGTCCTAAGTATTCGGTTTCACATGGTCTGGGTACGATCTAACGAGTTACTAGAGGCTCACCCGCGCGAGTACACGCATTGGCCTACACGGTTTCTCTGCACACAACTGCCGGCACACCAAGGAATAGTAGGACGCCGAGAAGACAGCCGGAGCGGGTTATCAGGTGGAAATGAATAAGAAAGGGGGAAACGGAAAGGCGAGGGCGGAACGGAGGAAGGGAGGTTGGAACAGCAGAGAAAACAAGGGGGGATTGAACGGGTCAGCACAAGCCGATAGCATAAACACGTTCTGTTAGGTGAGCTTACCTCATACACGGGTCTTGCTTCGAACACATTATTTTCGATTTGCGGCAAGGGTCGCAGGCGTTCGACTTGCCGCCTTGTGAAGTCGTCGAGGGCTTCGCACAGGCGACAGGTTCGCCACGATTCATTGCGGCCTCCAGTTCGAGCACGAGTACTCGTGCCTGAGCGAGTGCCAACGCCTGCGACATACTTGATGCTCCGACAGCAGGGAGATTTGGAGTAGGAGGGGGGTGAACAGCGGCAGGCTTGAGTTTCGGAGGGCGACCACGGCTTCGCTTTTTGACCGGGGGTTCTGGTCCTGATTCGTCGGACGACTCGGGAACGCGAGGGTGTTTCTTGGTAGGAGCCTTGGGTTTTGAGGTCGAAACGATGGGTTTGGTTTGCGTAATGGCCGTCTTAGACTTGGACAGCGTTTTCCGAACCGGGGCAGCGGTCTTGGGAGGGGGTTTCGACTTGGAGAGGATCTTTCCTTGGTTGAGACTAGCGAAAGACGGTACAATGTTTTGAGGCGGGGGCGGGGCACGAGACGAAGGGTTGGCGGGTGCGATGGCAAAGTGCGGTGGGAGAAGCAAAGGTAGTGGCGGCGGTCGTCGCACTTGAGGGGCCACTACGCAATCAAGTGCAGTGCAGGAACACGAGGTTAGCGGATGCTTCGGAAAAACAACGCTGAACTGAACTGCTCGCTGAGCGCGCTGGCTCACCTGGCTTGACAAGCCTGCTCTCTGGCTTAGGCGCGATTACGCTGACGTTAAGTCTGGTAGAGCGCCGACTTGACAGTGCGGGCAACCCACTCGAGAGAATGCTTGATGGGGGAAGAGTACGCTCGTCTTCGGTTGAACGCGAGGCTTGGCGCTCAGCTTCAGCTTCGGCCTCAGCTTCGGCCTCAGCTTCAGCTTCAGCTTCAGCCTCAGCTTCGGCTTCGGCAGCTTCAGCCTCAGCCTCAGCTTCAGCTTCAGCTTCGGCATCAGCTTGAGCTTGTGCCTCCGCCTCAGCCTCCGCCTGTGCTTCCGCTTCGACAGTGGAGGAGTTCCGAAGAGCTTTGCCACTAGGACTCGAGGCGGTGGCAGGCGGCGGCGCAGAGTTATGGGTTAATCGAGGAACTAGTGGGAAGACGCGACCGTTAGCGAGTGATTCCGGCAACTCGGAAGATGTCAACGTCGACGACTAACTGTCTGTGGCCTGGTTGACTGCGTTTCGGAACACTTGTTCTGCGACGGCTCGACCAACGAGCTGTCTAGCTGCTGCTGTCGCAAACTTGACTGATAAGATTGATGCGGGTCAGGCAACAAGCCGTCAGCGAGGGGTCCAGTAAGACGAAGGGTAGTGGGCGCGCGAGCTCACTACGACGATGTTCTGACACTTGTTCTCGCGACGGAGAGATGTGCACTTGATGAGGACGAGATTCGAAGAGAGATCCGTGGCGTCTGGACATATCTCCTTGCCAACGCATGTGCAGTAGCGTGGATAATATCTCAGTGCGCATGCACCGGGCGTCGTGGTGTCTCTCTGCGCGTGTCTGGCCTTGGCCCCATTCGAAGAATACGGGTTGTTCGGCAGGCAGTTCATCCATTGCGTGTCGTGCAACAGCGAGTGCGGCGAATATGGTGTAGGGGCCACACGCCGAACCGTCAGCCTGCTGTGGGCAGGGCTGTGTCTGAGGCGGGAATAACGGCGGTAAGATAAGAAAAACGAGCAAACGGCAGCGTTTAAATAACTTACGGGGTAGATGTGTGCGGTCCACTCCGAGTAGGGGGTCTCTGGTCGGTCCCAGCAGCCGTTGACGTCTTTCTGGTAAGCCGTGCGATTGTCGAGGAACCGTACCAAGGCCTGTCGAAACAAACACAAGGAAGGAGATAGGAGGTCAGAGCTGGTAGGACATACTCGAGCGATATAAGGGACTGACGGATATTGCCACGGAAGCCAGACTAGAGGCGCCTTCGGCTGTATTGAGGGAGTCGAATACTTCGAACGAAGTGCTTTCTCGACATGCAACGACGAGGATCCAATGGTTCCCGCCAACGTGGCAAGGTGCTATGATATATCGACATCGGCAGAGCAAGGTCTGCAATGAAACGTGACCGGGATGAAGAGCTAGTCGTCAGGACTGAGATCCTGGAGGGTGGCGAATTACACCAAAGCGTTCGATGAGGGGATGAACTCACGTCTTCAGCAAAGTATACGCCGGCTAGATCTTCTTTCCAGCCCACAGGTAGCACGTAAGCCAATGGGGTGTAACCGACGACGCCAGCTGTCCATCCGAGCCAAAAATTGATCGTAGACAAGGCGGCGTCCATTGTATGGTCGTCGAACCACTGATTCATCTGGTAAACTTGATGCAGGACCGTGGGGGACACCCAGTAGCTACCGAGAGGCGTCGTGAGTGGAGTTAGGTGTACCTTGCCACGCGCGGAACATCGCAGAGCAGGCGACAGAATTGGAGGAGTGAGAATGTCGTCGAACTCGTGCAAGAAGGCGTTCGTGACGGCTTTGCGCTCGGACAGGCTGACTGCGTGTAATCGATCCCAAAAAGCATGTCCGTCAGGGTGGAAGCTACCGCACCCTGGCGGTTCGGGCTGGCAGAAGGGGTTGTCGATGTGGTGGTTGACGGCTTTCTAAGAGGCGAAAGGAGTTCATGGTTCAGCTTCCAGAAACGCGAGCAGAATACCGAATGAGAAGATTGCGTACCTCTGCTTGCCTCGTATACCACGCTTCTTGAGCGGCCTGGAGGACATTCGGGCGTCAGCGGAAGCGAACTGTAAAGGTCAGAAGGAGGGGGGGGGGCCTAGATGCCGGAGCGGCGATACTCGACTGAGACGTGAATATGATCTTACCTTGTCTCGAGCATCTATGGCTGCTTTAGAGCGTGGGTCGACCGTGACGGATCGCTTAAGGGCTACGAGAGACGCGGCAACCTCACTCTCGGAGTCATCGGCATCCGACGCGATCGGTGATGAGTTGGCCGCTGCTACGGCAGCTGCGCGTTTCCTGTTCATGGATCACGTTGTTAGAACAGATGGTCACACTAGCGCGAGACGACCAACCCTGGACTTGTTTGATGGAAGTGCGACGACTCCAATTCCTGCGTAGCCTGAGACGAAGACATTTGTGACGCATGCTTGTTTCGTAAAGCATTCGGAACTCGACGCTGTGCAGAGTAGGGAGATGGAGCTGGAGGATCTTCAGGTAGACGAGGATTCGCAGGTTGTGGTCTGGCTTTCGGTCGCGAGGCGGCGGGTTTAGGTTGCGACGCAGCACTACAGGCCGTGGCAGCGAGGATTAGGCACAATTCGCGGGCCCGTAGCAGATAAGACGATGTGACAATGAACGTACGCTTCCAAGGCTAGAACCCGGGCTCGAGCGTCTCTCAACTCGGTCATGACGTCGAGGTCTACCTGTTTAGCGAGAGAATTTACACCCTTGGCGGTTCGCTTGGTGCCAGGCTTCTGAGAGAAGGCGGTGATAGTTCGCGAAAGAGCGTTGTTGCGCGGCTTGACGGCGTCTGGTTCTGACCCTCGAATGATTTGGACTCTCCGTATTGCACGTTCGGCCCCGGCTGATGGAAGGGACGTCTTGACTGAACCCCCGTGTGACATGAAGTGAACGTTGGGTTAGTTACCGTTCCGCACGCGCGAGTCATTACAAAAAAGCGAGTCACTGACCATGATGCTGCGACGTACGCCAGTCTTGGAGAGGTTTGACCTTCGGTGGCCTACCTAAGTACGGTACAACGCGATTGCGTGAGTCACAGACTTCTCTACTTAAGCAAAAGGGAACGGTAGCGCACCCACGATAATTGGGTTTGGATCGAAGGCGTTCTCTGCTTCCCACCTTTCCGCCGCCACGACGAGGTCGTCGTCAGCGGCCCAAAAAGCGGCGGCAAACTCTAGGTCGTCATCTCCTCCCGACTCTTCCTCTTGAAGAGCCTCCTCCCCAGACGCGTCGATGTCGTCTTCCGCCTGATCGACTGGGTCGAAGCGGTAGTCCTCCTCATCGTCTTGGCCGACGAGAATCGCGCGTTCCACTTCTGACAAACCGCCAGTTACATCTTCACGACGGCCAGTCCCATCCTCTAGAACGGGACGTTTAAAGGCGATAGTAGTAAGCACCTTGACGGTAGCGTCGGTATGCTCGCGCCAGGGTTCAGGTTCGCGCGGTGGGACCGTCAACGACCGCTTCTGGTGATGGAAGTTCCGACCGCTGATAGCTGAAGGTGAGCTGCGTGAGCCAAATGTTCTCGACTGATGGGCACAGGGTAGGGTGGAGTCGAACTGACCGTTGTACTCTTCGTAGTTTCCGTTAAGGTGCTGGTAGTCGGCCGCCCACATGTGCGCGCAACGCTTGCCAGTCATCGCGAATCCGGTGCAGGGACATTCTCCGATCGTCAGGTTTGCCAGGTAGGCTACGTCAGACCCGACACTGCAGGACGGAAGGAACCATTGCGGAGGGGGGGTAGCAACAGTTCGTCAGGCGGTTTGCACAGCATGCGTACGCGAAACCAACTTACGGGGTAACCCAGAATGCCCGGGGGAAGTCTAATTCTCTTTCGAAGTGTGCACACTCCCAGTATTCGGCTCCGAGATCGAGAGCGGCAAGTAAGACTACGTCGATTGAATCATTGATGGCCTCGAAGTTGGCAAAGTACGCGAACAGGGTGTCGATAATGATGAGGGGAAGATGGTCGATACTGAGCATTTGGAAAACGATCGAGTCAATACAGATCAGGCGGAAAGAAGTCGAGATTGCTCACCGCCTGTTACAAGTCCCGCCGAGGATGACATCGTCAAAGAACTTGAAGAGACGCTCGGTTCGGTTATTCTGTCCCCAGAAACCGTCGCGAGTCATGCCCTCTGGCATACCGTGGTCGGTCCATAGATCTGAGGAACATGGAATACGTCAGTATTCAGAGCGCGGTGTCTCGTGGCCCAACTCGCGGCAAGACAGCAAGAGAAAGAAACGAGGATCTCACCTCGCCATTCAGCGGTAAACCAATTGTCCTCGAAGTAGTTCAAGACCTTTTGGTACCAAAGGTCGGCCTCCCCTTCTTCGGCGTACGAGATCGCGAGTTCGTTAACTCGAGACGCAAAGACAAATACGGCGTCTTTCCATTCGGAATCGCATCGTTCCGAGAATGCCTCGTTGGACTCGGATGCTCGGTCGGCACTCGCAGGCCGTTGATTAACCCGATAGCGCTGAAGAACGCGGAAAGCGTCGAGGATCTCGAGCTTGGCGATGCGGCTTATCTTGATCCCCTTTGTCGAGCCGCGTTCGGATTGGGACGGGTTGTCGGCAGACCAACGCAGAATAGCCTGAATGATGTGAAACTGACAAAGTCGAATGTTGATTGGCGTTTGCATCTCCTCCGACCCTACAAAAAAGCGAGCCGTGCGTCAGGGCGAGTGATTCCCGTCATCCGGGCTAAGGTGCGCAGAACGAGACTGACACATTCGAAGGGCATTAAGCTCCGACCGGGATTTGTCTATCATTACGTGAGACGGAACCCAACCAGAATCACATATGAGCTGCGCTTCTGCGAGGAGCAGGGCTTGGTCTTCCGGGTCGCGGCCGATGGGGTTTCCAAGCTTGTGCGCTGGAGTGGGGAGCCGGTAAATCAGGTCAAGATGGAGATCAGTTTGGAAGATGGAGTAGACGCGGACAAAAAGGCAAGGTAAACGTTAGGTCCGGCGACACTTCTGGTTCTGAAGGAGATGCAAGGAAGGGCGCTCACCTTCAACGATAACTTCGGCTCGTTTCTCAATCGCAGCGGACGCCTCTCTCAAGTAGAGGGACATGGTGTCTGCCGTGATGTCACTGGATATGGCGCAAGGACCTTACGCCATTTATGACTCAGTACGCGAAGCGACGCTGCAGCAGACTAAATGAAGAATCTCACCGATTCGCACATGACCGTCGTCCGCCATAGTGCACATGATGGACATAGGAGCGCGGTTCTCGCACTTATGTCGATGAGAAGAATCTATACCGATACCGTTAAGCCGCCCCCATCGAACGATGTCGTCACAGCAAGACGCTGCCGCGAGAACAGCGAGCAGCGCCTGAAGCGCTTTGGCGTTCTTGACTTTCGGAACCTTTGTGGTGTCACGGACGGAAGTCTTAGTCGTGAACTTCGTAGGCTTGATCTTGGCCTTCGATGCGGTCTTAGGAGGTTCGGTTGGACCGATGTAAGCCTGGAAGCTGAGGCACGGAAGAAGTAGCGGCACCAGTCAGCTCTATCACTCCTACAGGCCGGTGAACGAAGGGACACTCACTATACGAAACCCCTCTCATCGTTACCCTTCATCGTCTCTGGATCGTAATGCCGGCTCACGCTCAAACTCTCCAACGCAACGAGCGGGTCGCCCAGCATACCGTTCCGAATACTCCTGGCTCGGAAGATTCCTTTGATATCGGTAGTGCTGATCTGACGCCAGATGGGTAGCTTGAAAAGTGATTCGTCTTGCCACGTTCGAGTGACCTTGATCATATCTGCGATACCGCCGTCGTACAATCAGCATTCTTGGCCGCCGGACAACAAAGCCCTTGCGGGAGAAGCAAAGAAGGTCCTCTCACGTTGCGCCACCGTGGCTACCGTCATGCCTAGCCGCTCGCACTGATCTCTAGCGTACGCTCTCAGTATTTTAGAAGTCTCGAGGAAATCGATTGTGGTGGTACGCCCTTGGTGAGTCCCTCGTTGAAGAATGACGGCGTGGGTCAGGTCGTCAGCGCGAACAATGACCTGGAGGTGGGTCAGCGTAAGAACGAAAGAGAGACACGACTGCCGAGTACGCACCTTGACTTGTGTGCTACAAATCTTCTCTTTCCCGTATTTCGTGGCGTCGATGAACTTGGTAACTGTCCGACCGTTGACGTTCGTACCAACCGTGACTTTCTGACACGACCTATTGCAGGTATGGAACGACCTAAAGACCTCCTTGACGCCGTGGGGATTGGCGGCTGTTCCTCCACTAGCCCACTCGGCGATGGTGGACTTGGGAACCAACGGGTTCCAATGGAAGCACGGCACACGAACGCCCGGGTTGAAGCGCTGGTCCCCCGACGGTCCTAAATGCCGCGAAACAACGGCTTTGCTGTGGTAGTACTGGTCGGCGCTGTAGTCGTACCGCTGCAAATGGCGGCAGCCCACCGAACGTATCCGAACGACTGTCAGCGCTCGCGAACCCGACAACAGATCAAAGACGCTACGACGACTAACCTGGAGGGCAAACCACATTGCAATGTCACCTAAAGGGACTCTGGCGACTTCCACAAAACTTTCGTCCTTGTGACGCCCTCGCTGGACTTCAGGCCGCGTGGCGGCGAGGATGAGCTTAGACTTTGGAGTCCTCTTGTACGACGGGAGAGGATATCGTAAATCGGCCTCGATGGCACGGATCAAGTCGTCGGTGCTCCTCGACGACTCACGGGTCGCAGCAATGACGTTGGCGAGACCTCCAAGTCGAGCGGGGCCTTGGAAAATACTAGGGCGGAGTCCAGGAGTCGGTTTGTCCTTCGACAAGAGAGACGAGACGCTTTGGCCCCCGGCGGGATCTCGTAGAACACCCCCTTGGGGGACGTCTATAAGTCCAAGAGCGGCGAGAGCGTCTGAAGTTATCGAGCCTGTGGCCAATCTTCCACCGACGCTCTGATGAGTTCGAGCGCTGGCGCGGGTCGTCCTCAGTCCAAGAAACGGCTGGCGCTCTTCTGCAACGGAAAACGAGCCAGAGGATCAATACCACACATACGCTCGCTGATCAATATTCTTACTGGGTGACTCCTGTTGTGAATCTCCTGCTGCGTCGTCGCCAGCAGACTCCTCGCGACGCGCCTGAACAGATTTCGCCGTGAGCTCGTGCTCCAGAAGCCCGTACATCGATCGAAAACCCTTACCGGCCGTCTGGATGGCGCCATCAGTCTAATGCGAAGGTGCCTTGCGAGATGTCGAGACCTGGCGGGACCAGAGTGCGTCGAGGACCTCCTGAACCCGCGAGCGAGGCCGGACCTCCTAGCGAGGGGTGAGACTCAGTGACTTCGTTATTTTGCCAGGGATTAGAAAGAGGGTGGTCACCAGATCGAGATGCAAGTGCGGGCGAAGTTCCTAATAACGCAGCGCGAGGAACGTAAGTAGACTGACTCGCGTGAGGCTCCACACGCGCGCAGCTCACCCGGAACAACGTGGAGCTCGATCATAAGTACGTCGCGGGTCGAAATACTCTCTGTAGTCACCATTCGACGTCCTGAAACGCGATTCTACAGCGACGAATGACGAACCCTAAGAGAGGGACGTGCACGGTGTCGACAGTCAGCTCTCGTACCACGACAGGTGGTACAAGTCTTGACACGCAAGCCCCCTGCTCAACTCACCTATATCCTAACAACAATCACTTGCCAAGTTTTCATCCCATGTGCGTTCGGTCGTTAGAGTCTCCACGCTAATGTCCCGCCGTCTCGCGTGGGCCAAGGGCGATGTCAGAGCCGCATCGGTTGCTAGTTCGAGGGACTGGTCCCACTGGTCCATCGACTACACAGAGTAGGAAGTGCCTTAACCCGGAAAGAGATGTGCTGTGAAGTTTGATCCCGAGTAGCGAGGAAGGTCCAGTGCGAGAAGAAACCCGCCGCGCAAACGACATCTCCCGAACTCATCCTTCGCATAACTCCAACCAAACCACTTTGGATTATCCATTGTGCAAGTCTCACCAACAACAGTTCTCCACTCACTCGCCGCAGAGTACAGAATATCGCCTCACATCATCTCACGAAACCATGCCCGCCTTCGTCACCGCTCCGTATCGCCACCGGAGTTACGCCCGCACTTTCGCGGCTGGCGTCTTCAACAAGTCGAGGCTCGAAGCCGCCACCCCTGCCTTTGCCGTGAGTTCTACTCTCGAATTTCATCAAGGCTGTAGTAGACGGCTTAAGCATGGATAATTAAACCTGTTGCCCACCGGGTCTTAGACTAGCGCACTTGAAGCCTTCGCGGTGCTGTTCGGATTTGGAGATGCTGTTCACTTAATGGTACAGCTCGAAGAATACGTGAAGGACGGGCGTATCGGCCAGAATCGAGTTCACAGTCAGTCCATCTTTAGCCGACGTATACAGAGACGCGGCCAGGCCAACTCAACCCCCCTGGAACATTCAGCGCGCGAATGGGATGCCTGGGAAGTCGCCGCGTGCTTAGGAAGACATGATTTCCCCAGGCGAGGCACTTCATCATACGGGACCGCTCACATTGACAGTGTAAGATATAATTATCGCGAGTCAGGAAATTCCACCTACTGAACGTCCGACTCCGCGTGTCTCTAGGTCGCTGTGTTGTGTGGCCTCGCCCGCCTGTTCAACGAGACTGACGCCGACATGGAAATCTGCCTCGTTGACTATGCCACGAAAACTTTCGATGGTCCCGAATTCTGGGTCGTCATCAGGAGAGTGGAACGAATGAGTGCGTTATGTACAACTGGGGTCAACCGATGTTTTCCCGAATGCCACTCACTGGCGATGATTTCCCGGGACTAGATACATTCTGGAGAGAACAAGGGCATCTCGGTTTGCGCCGGACCACCTGGGCTGAGCTACACGGGGTCACATCTAGCCTCCACCCATTCTCCCCGCTACACCCTCTGAATTAGACCCCCGCTCGTCCGCTCTAGTTGCCTAGGTCTTCATCGCAATGAATAAGCGTGCATATTCTCTTATGAGAAAGAAACGTGTATGCGGTTGCATTCTCCTTCACTGTGAGATTGACTCCTTGGTCGCCCGCGTCCCCGAAATTACAAAGCAACCAAACGCTCGCAGGTCACCGTACGGAATCCGTCGTCAAGAAGGATTGGCGCCACACGGTCTTGCATCGCATCGCATTCGCTTACTCCTCAAGCCTAGCTTGCTTCCAGTCAAGCTGATTCGCGAGAGGGGACAACTAGGTCTCACGGTCCGAGAGTGCGTCCTACGCAGCCCACAATCTCCACCTCCTCACGTTCATCACGTCCTGGAAGAACGCCGCAAACCATCCACGCTTTTTGACCCGTACATCATAAACCCTTCCCAAAGAGTGCCTGCCCGAACAGAAACGTAGAGCTCCATCAACCCCGACAGTTCAGAAGAAGGGTACGGTAAACAGACTCACCAAGTGGATCGCCATGCGCCTCGAAACCTTCTCGCAAGTTGTTGTCCAACAGTTCTGCTTCCAGTTTGAGAGCTTTCTCTCCATAAAGCCGAGCCAACCCATTGAGGACTGCACTCTGTTACAGTATTGGAGACAGGCAGCGTTCAAAGTCAGCTATGTACCTGATGCTCGAACAGCCTCCGTGCGTCGTACTCACATCGTTTGCCCTCGCATCCCGGTACAGCACTCCATCGCAAGATCCCAAGCCAACAGCTCCCGGGAAATCGTGGCGCCAGAGCATGATGGCGATATCTCGGGGACCCCACTGTCGAACTGTCGGTTGTGCGATCAGCTACGGTGAGGAGCTCCCTCTCCACGCGACATCAAGAGTGCCTCGGGTGGAGACATACAGTAGACGTCCTTGCATCCTATTCTGCCTAAAGCCGACCATCGATTGAGCAACAGGACAAGGTCAACGTCGTCCATATTGTACAAACGAGCGAACCTGCACAAAGCGAGGACCTAGGAATTCGGCACCAAAAGTAATGGGTCAACCTAAATGCACTGATGTTTCGCCACGTAGGCAGAAGCCATACAAATTTCTGAGGAGGATCTGGGAAACATCGCGGCGGGTGGTTGTAAGCTTTGGTCCCCCACTCTAACTCCCACTGATCATGCCCGAAAGGAGCGCGAGTGAAAGGCGCGTGGATGTAGCGAGGAACGTCGGTATGGAGTGTCGATAAGCCTACCGCAGACGAAGTGGACCCTGAAGCCGAGGCGGATGTCGACATGGGACCTCCGGGCACGCGGATAACGAGCAGAACTTTGGCCAAGAGTTGACGTTCACGACCGCTCACCGTAGAACTCGCACCGAATCGTATGATGACGAACGTTGTCCGGATTCGATAAGTCGCCAGTCTTTTGCTCCGAGGGTAACTGCCAGGGCGCAGGGACGCGTGAGCGAGCTCGCGTGCTGGAGAAAAACGGATTAAGCTGGTCCTCCACGCGTCGAATAAGTCCTGCGCTCGACACTTAATGACCCACCAGACGTACTAACCTCTTATATACTACTTGGATCCTCCTGCTTGAAAATTTCGAACCGCTGGGACGCCCTTGCCCCCGCGCCCAACTGATTCCAGCCGTTTCTTCAAGATGCGCCGATACGCCGATTATCGCGAAGAGTTTGACGCCACTCTGCCATCATACGTATCTGCTCCTTACTTCTCTCAGCGCTGGCGTCTGCAATGGGAGACTGGGGTCATACAAGTCGAAGGGCATGTTGTTCCCCCGTGCGTCGTAAGTGAAACTCGCCCGCTCAGTTGGTACGACTAGACGCCACGCTCACGCTCCCGCACTTCACAGATGCAAGTATTTGACCTATTCGCGATGGTATGGGGTTACGACACCTCTTCTCTCCTCGACGGCCTCAATGACGCTGTAGCCAATGGTCACCTTGGTACTCACATCAAAAGAGAATATGGTATGACCGGGCTCGCACTTTCACACAGGTGACTAATGAAAATTCGTAGTCCGCAGATGGACCCCCGCAGAAGTAGCCGTGATGATGAGCGTACACGACTTCCCAGACCGCACAGGCATATCTCACAATCTGCTTCGAGACGTCGTGAGCACATACTTTTCTCTCGCGCCACGCCACCCAATCATCCCAACTTTGCTGACAATTGCACCATTTCTTCAGGCGGTCGTGGTATGTGCGGTTGCCCGTCTTTACGGTGGTGATCTAGAGGAGCTCCTCTATCACTTGCGCACTCAAGGCAATCCTCACGGTGGGATGAACCCATTCATGGACACCGGTCAGACTACTCTCGCCAACCTAACACAATGCAAGAGGCTTACCAAACTACATCGGCTTCATCAGCGGATGGCGGTTGGGAGGTCGAGCTGCCTCCTTGCGAGTTCTGGGGTAAAGTCAAAATCGGGGGTGTCAAAGGTGTCACGAAAGTCGGAAGCGACGACACCTCCGCCCGTGTAGGAGTAGTTGCCCGCGTAGCAAACTAGATTAATCAGAAGAGCAAGTAGAGAGCCTACCTCCGTTCGACTTGTTCCAATCTGCTTCTCGCGTCAGCAAATCTCGCACAACGCGAGCACCGCCCCCCCTTTTGCCAGGCTCGAGCGTGGGGTCCCGATCATGCTCGCTCGATCACCGTAGCCCCATCTTCTCATCCACGTTGTTACCGCAGTACACGGAAGCCTAGTCTTAATAACAAGCTGAATTCCGAACGTGGAGCGAAACAGATTCCTCGCGCGTGCCCTGCTGCTTTCAGATCGAGGTGCAAACGAGCCAATATCAGTATTAATCAGTTCAATACAGACCCTAGAAAACATTCCCTCTTCGACATATCACTCCATCCATCTCTCGTCACTCGTCCGCGTCGTCGTGCCGCAATCGAATGGATCTCACCCCCCCTCCTCCTCATCCTCCTACCGATATGGCTGTCGACACGAACCCCGCAGCCGAACTCGCCGCCGAATTCGCGTACTTCGAACAACTTGCTGCCGAGAGTGTCGAGGCCCGACGAGTCGCCGCCTTGGCCGTGTCTACCTCACGCGCGCCCGTCACTCTCAGCTGGTCGAGCCTCCCGCCAGTCCCCGCCAACGCTTCCGCTTCCGCATCTCTCCGTCTGCCTGTGCCTGGACCCTCTGGCCCAGCTCCAGCGAACGCAGAACCCTTGGTGCCTTCGTCTCCAGTTCAGTCGTCCTCGCCAGCTCGGACTCCTACCGAAGACGGTGACGCCTCTGACTTATCGGCGGACTTGTCGGATGCAGAGGGCGAACATGAGGGGGACAGAATGGTGGCAGTCGGGGATCAAGACGGGGGTGAGAGCCTGGACGCAGAGGGCGAGAGTGAAAGTGAATTCAATGCTGAGTTCCAGATTGATAGTGAGCTCGCCGCACCCTCTATCAAAAAACCATTTATGCTGACTCGACGTTCATCTGGTTCTACGCCTCAGTCGAGCAAGACGCGCGACATCTCGCGATTCACCAATCCATGCGAGTGCTCTCGCCTTGGACTGGGGGTCTCGGTCTGCCGTTCACGACGGTCAGTTCACCATCCTTTTTCTT
Source organism: Phenoliferia sp. Uapishka_3 (assembly GCA_035521515.1). Classification (NCBI taxonomy): domain Eukaryota; kingdom Fungi; phylum Basidiomycota; class Microbotryomycetes; order Kriegeriales; family Kriegeriaceae; genus Phenoliferia; species Phenoliferia sp. Uapishka_3. Next base: position 24,936 of record JASZXU010000108.1, read on the forward strand.
CTCAAGAAGTCTCACTCACTTCTGTGCTCGCTTGACAGGAAGCAGGTATGGAGCCAGGTTGTTGGGTGCAATACGAAGAGGGGTGGATCACTCGGGGGCAGTACGAGGACGGCGGCTGGGAAGCCGACGTAGCTTTTGTCGAGATTGAGGTGGAACTGTTCTTCCCTGGGGATCTATCGTTAAACAAAGTAAGCTTACCAACGTCTGGCACACACAGGCCGACGCGGGAGAGTCCTACTTCGTGGAATGGAAACCTATCAGGCAGCACGCGCGAGTATTGAACGCTTGGAGAAACGCGTAGACAGGCTGGCGTATTAAACCGTGATGGTTGTTTGATTGACTGGCTGATACCGTGGAAATATCTGAGTTGGAGCCCATATCTCAGCGGCGTGAAGAATAACGAGAGTCGGTCAAGAGCAAGTCGCTGTGGCGTATAAACTGCCTAATCCAGCAGTAATTCCTCGATCACAAAGTCGCCGCCTCAGTTTGATCCTTGCGCCTCACGTCTTCACGTCTCTCGCCGCTTGCATGAACTGGGACGCCCCGTTCTCCCCTTACACCTACAGGCGACAGTTCCATGATCCCACTTACGCACACGACCATTGGGGCGCAGAGGGGGCATCTGGAGAGGTCGTAAGCGCTCGTTTCTCGCGCCTTCGACCGAATCACGCTAATGATTGTCTCCCTCCCAAAGACTGGTGCATTACGAGCCTTTGCCAAAACCTTCGGTTTCACGACTGGTGTTATGTTAGACACGCTCTACCACGCGGTCGTTCACGGAGCTCTTGGGGGCAAGATTGGCGTAGCCGAGCGTGAGGATCACGCCGACTCCGGTGGCGAGAGGACTTCGGCTGACCACTTCGACTTTGCAGGGCGGAAATGGAACGAAAACGACGTGGCTACCATGTTGTACAGGCACGACTTTCCGATGAGCCAGAAGACGGGCGCGGCGGAGCTTGTACATAAAGAGGTCATGGTGCGTGTGTTCCCTTTCAACCGAGCGGTTGTCCGCTAACGCTGCACGGGAGTAGATGATTGTATTGAATGGTATCGCGAGGCTGTATCGAGAGTCAAGCGCAACATTGGAAGAGTTTTTGTTTCGGCAGGCGAACTTGGGCGAGGCGAGGTCATTGGCACGCAGAAACTGTGGGTGGGCAGCCGTGAAGAACAGGTAGTTCGCATGCTGATTTGTGTATTATCAGACGGTGAATGGTACGGATTAGTGTCGACAGTACCGTGCGGAGTTTCGGAGGATCGAGGGGACGGCCGGCTGTCGCGGACGCAGGTCACAGCAGACGCGGGCCCTAGACTCAAAGGGGAAGAGGTGGACGTTACTTGAGGGTCCCGGGCTGTATCGGAAATGTTGGGGTTGTAAATGATTAGCGACTTGCATTGCATGTATATCACGGAGGCTGTTGTTTCTGTGGCCAGTGCACTTATACGGTGGATTTGAGCCGCTCCTCTGGTTTATTGCATGCGGCGCGATTACAATTAAGGGCCTGTATCTTTGTGGTGGCTCGACAGTACTCGGTAGGTGAGTATCCACTTCTTGATGAGGGGTTTGGGGGGTCGCGGCGAGGTGTGGCAGCGATTGTACTGATTTAGCCGGCTTGGTTCTGCTCAGTTGACGGGCTTCGTTCTGCTTGGAATAGCCGGCTAAGTTCTGCTTACATTAGCAAGCTTGCTTCTGCGCTATTTCGGCGAACTGGTGCCTGATTGTCGGCCAAGCTCGGCTCACCATCCGGCCGTTTTCCCTTTTTCCGATACTAAACACGACGACCGATACGCGCAACAAGGCGGAGGCCATGGTCTTTCACTGATAGACGAGTCGAGTGTGAGCACGAAGAGAAGAATAGTCGGACTAGGAAATTGGCGATGCATCTGTTCCGAGGCTTCGCAGTCCGCCCCGCCCCTCTCTTCCGCTCGAGACATCCTTGAGACATCTCCCAGTCATAGGGTCCCAGCTCGAATTGACACAAAAACCGATGTTCTGTCTAGCGCTATCAAACTTCGCCTGAAAGAACCTGTCTATCTGGAAATTAGGAGATCAGCGAGAGTCGAAGGGTCGCTGTCTCGCAGGAAAGGATACACATTCGTACGTCGGACTCCGAAGTGGCACGGGGCAGGCAATCCTAGGGTGTTTCAGCTTATTTCAGCGGTGGGACAATGCACTTCTCACTTCCAGCACCCGGGAAACGATCACCCACTCACATGGTATCACTACTCGTGGCGCTTATCGCCAGGCGAGGGCATACCACAGTGCAAGCCTTCTGCCCCCGCCAACTCACTTCGAAAGCTCGAGAAAGCGCCGCTCAAGATGATGTTCACTCATGAGCTTGGCGTGAGATTTTAGCTGGCCCCTGTATGTGATTTCCTGCCCTTTCGATAGAACCACCTCTTCCTCCTCGTGGGCATTTACGACAAAACTGGCAAGGACTGGGGCGGGGATTCCATCTCATTTGGCTCGTAGAATGGCTGGAGTAGTGAAGTTTCCTTTTCCGCGTTTCCTGCATTCCCAGGCTCAACGGTCCGCACTGTCAAACCTGGTTCATCGGCATCGAAGCAGCGGCCATAGCAGCATTCCGGAATGCAGTTTTCCCCTGCGACAAAGGACAGTCAGTGCGACACTCCCTATCACGTAAGCATCTGAGGGTCGCCGACACTGGCAAGAAGGCTTGGAATCCTTGGATGTTTAAGAGCTTCGAGTAAGCGATGTTCGAGCTCGATCTGGAAGAGAAACGCCCGCACCCTCAACGTTTCCATGATTGCCAAACAGCAGGTGGAGATAATCTCAGAAGCCATGTTGTTCTTGAGCGCAGGCTAATGAGGAGAAGAGCGAAGGAAGATTGAGAAGGGCGCCGTACTACACGCCTCAAAAGATGTCCGGGCTCCGGAGTAACCGTGCTGTGAGCACCGAGCTCGCATTCAAGTAGGAAATTCACGAGCTTACCGGAACGTAAGCTTTCCCGATCAGTGTAGAGCCTGACACGGATGATGGAACTGCCCTCCATGTGCACGCGATGTTTGAGGGCCCACAGCTAGCTGAAAGGCGAGATGTTGGAGTTGGTCGAAGGCTCTGCTTTAGTCGAAATTGAAGCCTACAGCTGCTCAATGTCAGCTCTTTGTTTGTAGGCTTAACTTGAAGTAGACGACTCCTTCTGAAAGGAGGATACGCGATTATTTGCGAGGGTCATTAGCCAACCTCTTCCCGCGAAGCCCCCTTGGGCGGGCAGCGTCGTCAAAAAAGTCGGCGTAAACCTGCAGCATCTGGTTGGTCAGCCTTCCGAGCATGTGGTCCTAACTCAAAAGTTGTGCGGGCTAAAACTCTCAGAAGAGTCATAAGGGTAGCTTGGTCTGACAGTGGTACAACAGTGTTGGCAGGGTGGACGGGCGCATCCTCCAGTCCTAGTGTCTTTGTTCACCCCTAAATACTTCTCTCCATACTTATCAGCTCCCAGTCCCCCGAGGAAAATAATGCACATGCCAGCGTACTCACGAGCTTGTGATCCTGACCACTCTCAGGTGCGCTCCCCAGGACCCGACGACCCTTTTACACTCATCGAGTTTGCCTCATACGCCGGCGGTACTTCGGACGGGCTCTTGGTATCGTCCTCTCCATCGTGCTGACCGTGGCCAGGGAACCGCGCATCATCCTCATCGAAACCGCAGCGACAACAATGCTGGACGCAAACGGGGTTGCAGTTGGGCTCGCACCCGTGTACTAGATTGGTGGAAAGCAGTCAGCTGGTGAAAGCACCCTTGCCCATGAGAGTGAAGTACGGTGCATCCACGAGAAGAACTGGAGCGAGGGGAACGGGGATGAGAACCTAGGCTCGGTCGAGATTGGGAAAGGGCGGAAAGCGAGCTCACCACTGAGTCGCATATGGCATCCATTGTGGGCCAAAGAGACGATGAGGGGGGCGGATGAAAAATAAAGAGAGAAGAAGGGAAGGACTTTGAAGCGCCTGCGCCCTCCCCTGCGATGAGGTCCGCGTGAGAGGCCTGCGAGGCCGACGGTTTACACGGCATGACATCCTCATCAAATTCGTCGGACAAAATATTTGGAACAAACCCCAGAGCCGTAGACAAATATAAGACGGACAATACTACTCGCTTCAATCGAATTGAGATGCCGCCGCAAACGGCCCCATCCCACAATTTCTCAAGTATGGATCTTTCTCAAAATGTATTACTGGTTCATGAGATTCTTACCAGCGACGAAACAGCAGCACTTGCTTTCCATCCTATCTCCTTCACACTCCAAACCAAAATCATCCACATTACCTACGATCCTCCAGCACCCTGGCTCGCTCTCGACTCTTCTTCGACGTCCTCAAAAGCCAAGTAAACGATTCTTTCGCCTGATTGGGGTTCTGTACTGACATCGACCTGTACAAACAAAGATTGGCTCAGCACAAACCCATCCGGGAGAAGAGGGTGAAGACGACAAGACTCACGATTGGAACTTCGTCAAGAACTCGGCGCGCTCAGCTGGCGAGACTGACTTCACTGGTAGTTGCTCGACAGCCGCCGGCATTTCCCTCACAAGCACTTGTGGGAACTGCACCGCAAGCATCCTCAGGATCGTCAAGATGTTTGTTGAAGCGTCCTCGAAGCCATCGACGACTCCCGTCATGAGGACTCGGGCTAGACTCGGGGAAGCACCTTCAACAACGGTTCGGATAGAAGATCCGAATGCGGCTGGGAAGGGTGTCGGCGATTCGAGGGATTCGTGCCCGATGATCGCACGAAGAGCGTCGAGAGATGAAAGGACAATTTGCGGTGATAGGAGGGTGGTGGTGGAAAGAAGTGTTTGGAAGCAAAGAGGGAAGGAAGGAGAGAGGAGGAGAAGTTCGGGGTGGTATTCGATCAAGTCGATGATGAGGTGAACGTAGTCGTCCAATACTATTGAAACGGTCCAGTCAGTCGAGTCAAAAAACCGGTCAAAAGGAAAAAGGAGACTCACTGTCGGCAAGCTGAGCGGGATCAGTTTGCTGCAGCATAGTGAAGATCTTACTCGTCGACCTTTCGACAGCGACCTTTAAAACCTCCTCATACGCCTGGTCCCCTCTCCTCGCAAACATGCTCACCATCTTCCCCATAATCCAGAGATAGCTCGAAGCGGGTGCCGCCTCAAAGGCGTTCGATAAAGTGTCCAGCACACTCGGAGCGACCCTGAAAGCGTCGTCGTCGAAAAAGTGAAGCCCCCGCCTAAGCGCTACGCAAACCTTCTCCGGCACCCGACCGTCCTGTCCTGCGTACTTGAGCAAGAAAGTCTTGAGTACTTCCCAGGCTTGATCGCAGGTGCCGGCGCATGCAGTTGGTAGCCCTTCTGGGAATCGGTCGACAATGGCGAGGAGCATGTCGATGCGCTCCAGTGCGTCGCAAGCAGCGCGAAGCTCAGCCCGTGTCGCCGGCGTCGGCTGAACGTTGAGGGCGTGCACCAATTCGATGTTCGGCATACAGAAGGAAGAGAGTGCTGCTGGTGCTTCCTCGAGCGGCATGACGCAGATTATGTGAGCGATTCCGGCCGAGATGTCGAGGAGGTCTTCGGCCCCAATACGGCCAGCGACGGATTGGACAAAGGCGTGAAGTTGAGAAAGATAGGCGACAAGGTGGTGTGGGCAGTCTTTGCAAAGGTACTTAAGCGTTTGTGCAGCTGCGGCCGAAACTTCTGTGTCGCCATCGTCGAAGCCGGAAGAGACGTAGGGGAGTTGGAAGGCAATGTGATCGGGGTGCTGATTGATCCACTGAGTGTATCGACCGATGACGAGGATAGCGGCGTAGCGAATTTTCGGGTGAGTGGGGAGTTTTGGTAGAAGGTCCATGATGAGAGGCATGACCTCGTTGTCCGCAGGATCGACCTCAGCGCCCATCGACCTCATAGAGAATAATGGCGCCTCGAGGTCTTGCCATTTCACCGCCGCTCCTGATGTTGACAGCGTTTCCGAGATAATCTCATACGACCTCCGGAGACAGGTCGTTGCGCCGAGGACGGTACAGCAGTCCTTGAGCGTATCGCCAATCGTATGGCGGAAGTTCCTAAAGTCGTCTCGCTCCTGCGCCGTGAGAGACCCATCGTCTTCCGGATAGTGTAGGTGGCGAATGATAGTGCCGACAAGGTTTGCGTACACCGCGAGCAGCGGCTGAACTTTTGGGTCATCCTTGGCTTTGGCGAGGCTCCGCGAAAGGCGATACCAAAAGTTCAACGTAATCCCAGCGACGCTGAGGTTGTCGTAGCTCGCGCAAATGGCGATGGATTCGACGAGAGGTAGGAAGGATTCGACGTGAGGGACGATGAGGAGGCTGTACCATTCCCCGGCTTCGACGAGAATGCGACAGTAACCTCGCATTCGGTCTTCGTCCTCTCGCGTCGTTGGGTCCAAGAGTTGTGGGCGGAGAGCGGCAAGTAATGGGACGAGCTCTTGGATGATCGCCATATTCTCGTCAAGCTCTTGTGTCTCGTGGAGAAGGTCGACCAGCGCATCTACAGCGGCGTCGAACAATTCGTCGGAGGCGAGAGCGGCGAAGAGAGATGTGACAAGAGGGGAGCCGCTCAAGGAGCTTGCGGTAGCGTGTCCAGTCTTGAGCCAAGCTCCAAGGCAGGCGAAGCTTTGGTTGTGAAGTGCAGTGGTGATTCCTGCTCGCCGAAGGAAAAGATTAGCACTCGCCTTGCCTTGACAGAATGAAGGTCGAAATTCACGCACCTGGTGCCTGCACATACATTGAGAGTAGCCCAACAACTTGCGCACCCTTTGACAGCTTTGTTTTGTCCTTTGACTCCCTCCCGAAGTCCGCCTTTACTTCCAACTTCAGATTTCCATTATACTCCTCCGCAAGTACCTGCAGGAACTCCAGTAATGCACCCGCCATAGCCGGCTCACTTCCAAAGAGCTCAATCATGGCCGTCGTGGGATCGTTCCATTCTTCCGGTGTGAGTTGTAGAGCGAGGTCGGCCAGCGCGATACATATTTGAGTAAGAATAACGCGGGGACCGGTGGCGAAGGTTCGGAGAGCGGTAAGAAGGGAGTCGCGGAGTGGTAGACGGTGAGCTGGCGGTAAAAGGTCCAGGTCGTAGGTGATCTGGTGTTGCGAATGAGCTTCGTTTCAGCTGTAGAGGGAAGGTGGAGGGAGCGACGCACTTTCGTTCGGAAAGTTTGCGCGGCGAATAGCTTCGTTTCTACCGGAGCGTCTGGAGCGAAAAGGATGAGCTGGGCGGTGGACCAGGCTTCATTCTGTGGGTGGAGAGGCAGATATCAGCGTCAAGAAGGGCTAAGAGCTCGCGCCTTGCTGGAAGAAACAGAATCGTATAAGCTCGCCCTGCTTGCGATCCTTGGAGCCCTCCCCAATACTAGGAAGACTAGACACCTGTAAGCGGTCGCAGCCGGGTCGCCCTCCCCCCCGCGCCTGAGCGTTACGGACCCATGGCGCCAAGTCTCAAGTCGGGGCCTGGGTGCAAACAGCGAGCTTCGGATGAAGCGAAGGAGCAGCCGACATTTCGGTCTCTTGTAAGCCCAGGTGACAGCTGTGCTCGCCCTACTGGAGCTTGTCCTGACTGCTCGCGTTGCCTCAACCTCCGCCATGCCCGCCCGCTGCACCATTTGCCCAACTACTTACGATGCCAGTGTTGCTCGGCACCGACACCTTTGGCACGAGCAGTTTCATGGCGCCCGCGCGTCCCTAGCCCGGTCCACGAGCTATCCCGACCTGTTCTTCCCTCCCCGCGCGGTCTAACAGCTCCGACAGGACACTCCATCCAGACTCACACTCTTTTGGAACTCTGAAAGCCACGCATTCGCCTTCTCCTTCGCGCCGGGGTTCGGGTCCTGATACAACACCGACAGCGCTTGCACTACCTGTTGCACCGCACCTGCTTCGCTCATGATGGGCGGGTTGAGTTTGCTCTTGAGATGGGGTATTTAGCTTCGAAATGAAAGATGGAAGCTTGAAGAAAAGTAGACGCGGATTGGGCCGGGTGTGACGCAGTGAGGAGCTGTTCACTTTCGCGACGAACAATCTCGGCGCATAGGGGTTTCTCAGACGTCTTCTTCTTCCGACGAAAAGGGGTACAACCAGTTACAGATCACTCCAACTGCTACCACATTTTACTGCTCAAAGATAAGAGGGTGTCTCAAATGTCCTATTAGGAAACTTCTCCAACTCTCCGCTGCCAGCACACGGCGCGACGTTCCAATCCCTAGATCCCTAGTACCTATTATTGTATTCCTGTTCCTCACGGAGAAACTTCTCATCGTCTCCCTTGTTTCGGCCGGTACAGCACGCAATGAGATAGGGAATGATGGCGAGGAAAATCACGGCGCAAGCCGCCCACATGACCCACTGCGTTCAAGGGACAATGTTAGTGAAAGACTTGGAATCATATATCATACATCATATAACGAGGAAGAAACGAAGCTTACGAGGCCGTTTCCGTAGGCAAAGTGAAGCCCGACATTGACAGTACCGATTTTGAAGCTGTTGACAGCACTGATAACCTACAAAAGTTGGTAGATGTTAGCCGCAAGTTGCCACATTCCTCACTCTCCAGGAAGATGCGTACCTTCGAGAAAACAACAGTGTAGATCGCAAGGCCAACTGCGAGGCAGATGAAGCTAAAGAAAGCACACACGGCGCCAGCGAGAAACGCGAAGCGGTGCGAGGCGAGTCCGATCAACATAGCAAGAGCAGCCTGGATGATGACCAAATACAATCAGTTTAGTTCTTTAAAGCCGGTTCTGGGTTTTTTTCAAGCGTGGGAGAATGGAAAACGCACGAGGATGGCGCCAATGAACGAGATGTAGTTCTGCGTATTGATATCAGCTCGACTGTCCGGGGCCTTTTCACCTCGCAATCCTTACAGCGACCATAGTAAACCTTCCCAAATAAACTTCATCTTGGAAAATGCCCGCTGGAACGGTAGCGTTGAACCTGGCTTGGTAGATGACAGGCAAGTCGTTGTAAAGGGTGCTCGCCGGGAGGAACTTTGCTCCGAACGACCTAGAACTGCAGTAGCTTCGGTCTGATCCAATTCCTCCATTCGTGGCGCAGTGGCCTGTCCCAGCAAAGCGAATCAGCTTTCGATGCATGCAACGCGAATCATCACCAGAAGATCGAAAGCGCACTCCAAAGTCCCCACTCGTAGGTCTTCCTCAAGCCGGCGTGTGTTGCACTTCCGTTTGTGCTGGCAACGGTTCCGTTGTTGTAGATCGAGGATACAGTCGTGGCTGGAACTCCTGCTGAAGCAGCGACCGCCGCCCCAAACCCGGTGGTGTCGAGCGAGATAATGCGGAGGTGTCGAGGGATTGTAGAGTCGTTCAATTGACCAATCTACATGAGCTCGTGTAAGTTAGCGGAATCCAAAAATGAGGCAAACTAGAAACGCCGGGCGAAGGATGCTGACCTCTCCGAATACGAGAAGGATAACGGCACTGTCCCAAGAGGAAGCGTAGAGAACTAGTCAGCACTCTAGTCACGGCAGGGAGTCTAGCATATGTAGGCGGATGCCCACCGCACAGCGAGCAGCTGGGCCGCGTCGCATCGCATGTTGCAACAAACAACTCTCGACTCACGCTACACCCAGAAAGATACCTCCACCCGCGCAGAAGTTAAGGTGCATGACGCCTGAGAAACTTGTCGGAAAACAGAAAGAACAGCTGAGGTTGCTGTTGGTTGAGGAATTGGGTCGGTTGCAGTGGTCGGAGAAGGAAGGTGTGTTTATGGATAGAAGGTGGTGAGATGCGGGGAGTTAGCGACGCGTTTCCCGAGTGTTAACCTCGAACATAGACTCTCAAGAGTGACTCACAAATGTACGAATGTAAACGGTCGAAGTAAGAACCCTGGTGAAGCGAGTTGAACGACTTGCTGAAGAAATCGTGCCAAGGCCCAGGCCAGGCGGCGATCACGCGACAAAAACCCGGATTGGGATGTCGACCAGCAGATGCAGAAGCAGCTGGAGCAAGCTGGAGGAGCTCGAAGGAGAACCAGGATCAACTAGGAGCAGACAGAGGTCGGCGAGAAGAACAAATTGGGCGTGCTCCGACAGAGGAGCTGACCGCGCGACGCCACTGTTTCTCGAAGTCACAACTGAATGGGTGGCGGCATCTAAGTACGGAGTTCCAGCTGGCTGTGAGCCGTTCCCGCAGAGGTGCAACGGGTCGACTCGAGTAGGCAAACTTGCGCTGAAACTGCGTAGAACAGCACAAAGTCGATTCGCGTGCGGCGTCCGGAAATGCATAGAGAGATATGAGGGAGGACAGGAGGGCGTAGAGGTGTCGAGGCGATCTGCTGTATCGAGAAAAACGGAGAGAAATGGGTGGAGAAGAGAGACAAGCGAAGGCCGAGGACAAGTAGTGACGACATTTGATTACCCCTATCTTCAGCGATGGCGATGAAGATGTCGCAACCTGTCTTTGCCTTGCTTCAAATTTACTGACACTTAGTAGAGAGACACGATGGAGAAAACGAGATCCACCCTGCGTACTCTGCCAAGTTGTTCGCCCTGCTTCTCTCCGAGTTCCAACGAGTTCCAACTCGACGGGCTGTGACACCTGCGCCGGCGGACTACGAAAGTGAATAACTTGGAATAACCCTCTCGAGACTGACATTGGTAAATACCTATAGAGCCTCAAGTAATCTCAACCTGGCACGCCGGCTTCATCTTGTAATTTGGCACAAACGCCCGTCAATCGATAGGGCACAGTTGTCTGGTCGACTCTCCCACGACTCTAGTCCGAGCACCCAGTTTCACTGACAGCTTCCAAAACTACAGCAGGAGTGCCCGCTTCGTCAACTTCAGCAACAAACACCATTTGATCCAGTCCCAACTTTTTCCTTTCTTGTGCCCAGTCTGGCTCGTTTGTACGGCTTCCAGAATACTTGAAGCCACTTTACTTGACCTGGAACACGTACATAGTCGAGTAGTGTTTAGCGGGCTGGTTCACAAATGCAAATGAAAGTGAGTGACGCACTGGTATGATCCAAGATATCTAGACCAACAGGTTCACATATCATTTTTTTCCAACGATTGCGAAGAGAGATCGGAGTTGCGTGAAAATACTGTCGCTTGGAACCGCTGACTGCTATCGGCAAAGGTAGTTTCACTTCCTCCCAATTGAGGTCTTTTGTCTCCAGAACGCCTTGTGCCGCCACCCTATCACGTGGATAGATTGGTGAGATGTGCGCAAAGTAGTTTCACGCAGGACTCACGCGTCAATCAGAAACCGTTGTTGTTCACGAGATTCAGATGTGACTGGGTTACTATTTGTGCTGGGTTGCAATGGTCGTCAGGGATGTTTCGGGTCTCCTACACTGAAAACGGCTGGTGACTCACTATCTGTTTCGACACTGTTCAGGTGATCGGGTTCTGACGGCGCTGGCGACCGCGCGCCAATAACCTCTGGGCTTGAGATTGCTGCTTTGCCCAGCAAGCTCATTTATTGCACGATCGATCCTCTGAACCTCGTCGTTCCCCCACGCCCCCGTGTTCGTCGTCATCTCGGAAGATTTAAGGTAAATCCAGCGACGCGAGCATGCACCCGAGGTCCTGCCAGAGCTCCTCGAAAGAGCATCCCAGGACCCAGTTCCATTCAGATCAACAAAGCTTCGAAGCTGAAAGTCCTCTTCGAGCGTCCACCGACCCTTCTTTGAGCCAAAGAATCGGTCCCGCAGATGTTGTCGTACCATTGGTAGTCTTCGCATGTCTAAACTTGATGCAACAGCAATCCAGAAGGCTCTGGTGTCGACTCCTCCTTGTCGATTCTTGAAGTAAATGGCGTCTTTCGGCGCCATTCCAATATTTTTTGCTGCTATTTGGACGGCAGTGCCCCCCGTCTCATATTCAGCCAGCGTGAACACACCTTCCCTGATCTTGAAACCTGTCTTTGCAGATTAATAAAACTTCAACATTATTGGTGTGGAAACGTACCTTGCCAAGCTGCGTAAGCTTTGATTTCTCGGGTGTTTAGAGTGCTTGAGGCAACAAATTGCGCTGGTGTTAAGCCGAGAACGGATAGCGGAGGAGGAAGGGGATGTTTCCGCTGGAGGATGGGCTGAAAAAAACTTCCGTTAGTTTTGAAAAGTTAACCAAGGGATAAAAAGGTCTTCTTGAGCTTACTTTGGGAGATTTCTTCGAAGCGGAAGCTCTTGAACTTTGTGTGAAGCGGATGGTGGTGGCTCGAACCGCCGTGGCGGTAGAAACCGCACCACGCCGTAAGAGAGCTGCTCGTAGCGGGGAGTGGCATGACATTCTTTCCGAAACGGCACACCAACAGTCCGAGTGAAGATGATGTGACGGTATTGTCGCGCTGTCCAACTTTTGAGTTGCGAAAGGCGGGGGCGAAGTAGGCGCCCAGACTCAAGCATTGAGCAGCTGGACAAGCCAGAATATGTTGATGAGGGATCTCAATTCAGCCACCGTTGATGTGAAGAGTGATGATGTGGCGAAGGGTCAAGATTGGACGGGGAAACACGCGTTGATGCAATAGAACCACTTTCCGCTTGAACACTATCCACACGACCTGCTTCAATACATCCAACGTTCAATATGCCAAGACAGACACACAAGACTATGTTTCAGTGTCACTGGATCCGTTGAATTTTCGAGTCCGTGCATCCACAACCCATCTCTGCCTGCTGGACCTCCCCGCATCCCGAATGCGAGTTATTGTCACCGGTAAGCTGCATATACCTTTGCTTGCATGGACTTTGCGTCCTAACATATCTTTACAGGTACAGATCGCGCTGCCGGCCCAACCATCTTCGCCCAAGTGCTGCTCCACCCATCCATCACTCGCCTGACTCTCCTCCTGCACCACCTGCTCGCCTCTCCTCTATCCTCTCTGAAACTCAACAGGATCGTCCTCCTTGATACTCCTCTCTTTGTATCCTCCCCCAGTCCTTGAAGAGCTCAAAGGCGCTCAAGAATGTCTCTGGGCGGTTGACCCGCGAGTTGCACTTTTGAGCAACACAAACTCGGGCAGTGACCGGCTTGAGTGCCGCAGCGGCAAAGTACTAAAAGAAAAGTACTGAAAGGCCACGTAAGACTTTACGGCAGAAGCTGCTCGGGCGTTTGCTAGGCTGAGAGACGATGGCCCTCAAGTTTGTCTTTGGGTTCATGCGCGCTGCCGCGGATGGGAAGGCATGGATTTAAGCCAGGAGGGGCAAAGGTACGTCCAATCTTCTTGTATACGTCTATAGGTTAATAATTACTATTCAGCCTTCTGCTAAAGACTTTCATGTGACTCTGTAGGAGCCGCCAAAGCAGCCCTCGGTTCCTCTGTGATGATCCGAATACCCCGTCCTATAGTAGTACGTGCCTAGGGATAGATGTGT
>JASZXU010000109.1:0-38072 GCA_035521515.1 Phenoliferia sp. Uapishka_3
TAGAGGAAATAGGAAGGGCAATAGGCGCGATAGAGGGAATAGGAAGGGCAAGAGGTGAGACCGAGAGAATAGGAAGAGTGGAGCAAAGAGTTGACTCAGGGTGTTCGAAGCGAGGGGAAGGGATTTCGGTGTGGTAATATTGGTCGAATCATGAAATGAGACTCGAGATTTTATTAGTCGGAAGAGAAAAGTCGACTCACGAGGGGGATGAACCTCTGATTTCCGTTGGCGCCGAACTTCCACTGTCCAGGTGCCCCCTCAACATACTCCCAGCCTTCTGCCTGCATCCTCGCTTTCTCAGATAGAAACTCCGCGGTAAGCTCAAGTCCATTACTATTTCCAAACTCTCCCAGTCCCGGAAGCTCGTCCTCCCAGTCCACCACAGCACCCTCGTCCAACATTGAGGTCACCTGAGGTGGTTTCGCCATCCTGGAGCTTGTTGCGCCGTGACTGGAATCAACTGGGCCTCCCATACATGGATTCCTACGGTACATGTGCTCATTGCATGGTCTGAATGAAACCTGTGAAGATACTTTGCACCCTTGTCCAACATTGAGGTCACCTGAGGTGGTTTCGCCATCCTGAAGCTTGTTGCACCGTGACTGGAATCAACCGGGCCTCCCATACATGGATTCCTGTCAAGATATGTTGCACCCTCGTCCAACATTGAGGTCACCCAAGGTGGTTTCGCCATCCTGGAGCTTGTTGCGCCGTGACTGAAATCAACTGGGCCTTCCATACATGGATTCCTACGGTAGATGTCCTCATTGCTTGGTCTGAATGAAACCTTTGAAGATACTTTGCACCCCTGTCCAACATTGAGGTCACCCAAGGTGGTTTCGCCATCCTGGGGCTTGTTGCGCCGTAACTGGAATCAACTCGGCCGTCCAGACATGGATTCCTACGATAGATTTGCTCATTGCATGATCTGAATTAAACCCGTGAAGATACTTTGCACCCCTGTCCAACATTGAGGTCACCCAAGGTGGTTTCGCCATCCTGGGGCTTGTTGCGCCGTAACTGGAATCAACTCGGCCGTCCAGACATGGATTCCTACGGTAGATGTGCTCATTGCATGATCTTAAGGAGACCTGTGAAGATACTTTGCACTTTTGTACTTTCGTGAAACACTGAGACTAAGCCGAGCTGGGACGTTATCCTGGTGGTCGTTGCACGGTAACTGGAAGCAACACAGGCTTCCAGATGGGATTTCTTAGGACTTGTTGGCTTGTTGCGTCCTATGAAGGAGGTCTGTGAAGAAATCTTGCAAATTGATGAAACACTGAGACCAAGCCGAGCTGGCTCGTCATCCTCGGGGTCGTTGTGCAGTAACTGGAAGCAACACAGGCTTCCAGACAGGAATTCTTAGGACAGGTTGGCTTGTCCCGTCCTATGAAGGAGGTCTGTGAAGAAACTTTGCAAATTGATGAAACACTGAGACCAAGCTGAGCTGGCTCATCATCCTGGGGGTCGTTGTGTGTTAACTGGAAGCAACCCGGGCTTCCAGACGGGAATTCTTAGGACACGTTGGCTTGTCACGTACTATGAAGGAGGTCTATGAAGAAACTTTGCACTTTTGTGAAACACTGAGACCAAGCCGGGCTGGGATGTTATCCTGGTGGTCGTTGCAAGGTAACTGGAAGCAACACGGGCTGCCCGACAGGAATTCTTAGGACTCGTTGGTTTGTTGCATTCTTTGAAGCAGGTTTGTCAAGACATTTGTCAATTTTGTCAAACGCTGAGACCAAGCCGAGCTGGCTCGTGGTCCTGGGGGTCTTTGTGTGGTGCCCAGAAGCAACATGGGCTGCCAGACGGGAATTCTTAGGACTCATTTGCTCATTGTACTCTTTGAAGGAGGTCTGTGAAGAAACTTTGCACTTTCGTCAAACGCTGAGACCAAGAGAGCTGGCGTGTCATCCTGGGGGTCGTTGCGCGGTAATTGGCAGCAACAGGGACTTCCGGACATGAATTCTTTGGACCTGTTAGTTTATTGCATCTTCTGAAGTTGCCCTGTGAAGAAACTTTGCTTTTTTGTCAAACGCTGGGATCAAGCCGAGCCGGCTCGTCATCCTCGGGGTTGTTGCGCGGTAACCGCAAGCAACACGGGCTGCCAGACAGGAATTCTTAGGACATGTTGGCTCAGTGAATTTTGTAAAGGAGGTCTGTGAAGACACTTGTCAATTCCGTCAAACGCTGAGACCAAGCTGAGCTGGCTCGTCATCCTGGGGGTCATTGTGTGGTAACCAGAAGCAACACAGGCCGCCAGACGGAGATTCTTAGGATACATTGGCTCATCACATTTTGTGAAGGACGTCTGTGAAGAAACTTTGCACTTTTGTCAAACGCTGAGACCAAGCCGAGCTGGCTCGTCATCCTGGGGGTCGTTGCGCGGTAATTGGCAGCAACAGGGACTTCCGGACATGAATTCTTTGGACCCGTTAGATCATCGCATCTTCTGATGTGAAGGGTGCTGCCAGGACTGTTGGCTATGGGTGTGGTGCTGGTGAGCAAGGTGAGCTTCAGTCCAAGTGTCTTTTGGGCTGGCTGAAACAGACAACTGACACATGTTTCACACCCTTGTCTTTGTGTTTGCTCTTGCTATCCTTGTTGCCGTCCATGAAGATGGAAATATGCAAGCTGCATGACAATCTAGGAAGTTCTCCAACCAATCATTGATTTGATATACTTGTTCTGAAGCATGTACATATGGGAGTGTCTCGGCAAGTTTTGATCTGAGGTAGGTTTGAGAAATAGATGTTCTGGGCCAAGTTTGCCTCTTTCAAGATAACTTAAGGGTAAAATCATGAGACACTCATATGATTGAGGCTGTGTAGGTTTCTCACGCATCAGTTACCTTTTCTGATTGTCAGCCAATGTGTCACTTCTGACTGGTTTGTTTGCTTCATCATACTCAGATGAGTGTTTAGCTGATGCTTTTTGGAGATTCACAGAGAACAAACTGCCCGTTCTAGCAGGAGGGAGACTAGCTCACAAAGACAGAGCTTGAAGTGAAGTGAACGGCTCAGTGAGCTGGGCGCAAGGCGAGTGATGAGCTAAAAGGGCAATAAGAAACAGAGTGGCAAGAGAAAGGGGGGGCTCAACACTTGAAAGTATGTATTCTTGTGCAAGGACGCTGGACTAGGGAGGACTTGAGGCCAGAAAGTGTCCGCAATGTTTCCGCCCGCCCGTGAAACTCCTCAGTCCAATGCTTTGCAAATGTGCCGGGCTCCACGTTGCCGATATAAGAGCGACATGGTTCCAAAATTGAGTTGCTGCGTGCCAGCTCACGATGGCACGCAGCAGACGAAGGGATACGCACACCCTTCAACGGATTGAACGCCGCGAGATGGGGCTCTCGCGCCGTCGATGGCTCAGACATTCCGCCCCCCTTGCAAGACCCCTTCAAGCTTGAAGTGCTTCGGTTTTCCACTCCACTCCGTCACTCCGTGAAAAACCAACGGAATCGACGGAGGATTCTGTCGACTGCCACCCTTGAATCTCGTCCTTCCCCAAATCTCCCCGCTCGAGGGCCCATTCCTTCCCGGCTCAGCCATCCGATACGCTCCCAAATTCTTTGCTTCCGTGAATATTATTGGCCGCTGCGCTCTGGTGACGAGAGATCGTCGAGGCAGGCGCGAAAGTTGGCGTGAGTGGCGGGGCGTTAATGTCGCAACGTCTCGCAGAAGATGGCGGGGATGGGGAGAAGAGTCGAGAGTAACATCAAGTATGGAGAAGTCATTGGATCTTGCAGCGTCGGTGGAAGGGAAGAAGCGTGGTGGACGCGATCTTGTCCGTGGTGGAAATGCGCTACTGGAGTGTCGGAGTTTGTGTTTGTCTTGGTGCCGCCCCGCCTCACGTACGCCCAACCCGCCGTTTTCTGTCACTTTTATGGCATCAATCGAGTTCTGTGGCGAGTGGCAAGTCTCTAACGTCCCACCTGCGATGTCCAGCTCGCTAATCCCTAACCCGAAACTGTCAGCAACAACCTCCTCTACCCAAAGGTGCGGCTTCCCTCCCTTCCTCTCACTTCATCCCCGCCTTGACTGACTCCGAATGTGGGACTGAACAGGAGGATAAAGTGAATCACGTCCTTCTATACGCGTGCCGCAACTGCAACTTCAAGAAGGAGACGGTCAACCCTTGTGTATTCAAACATGACTTGCTTGTTGTAGCGAGGTGCGTCCAGGGAACGATGAGCTGGGAAGACGGAACTGGAAGCTAATGATGGGGATGGCACGGACAGGGAGACAGCTGGAGTGACGCAAGATTTGGAAACGGATCCGACACTGGTCAGTGGTCGGCGGCGAGCGTGAGTAGCAGGAAGAGGGAGAGGGAGCTGATTTCAACGGTTTGGATGCAGCCGAGGTCAAATATTGAATGTCCACGTTGGTATGTTGGCTCGAAGCTTCTGGAGATAGCGTGAGGACGAAGGCTGATCAATTCGCATCTGCCGCCTCTCTCGCCTCGCCCATTCTCGTTCAAACAGCTCACATAAAGAGTCAGTCTCGTTGTACTTCGCTTATCTTACCGTCTGTCGAGGAGGAAAGAGGCGAGTCTGGGGAAGGCAAGTGAGCTGACCAGCGTTCTTCCAATTCCTCACAGAGCCGTCTTCTTCCAAGGACAAGCAAAACGAGTCGATACAAAAATGACATTGTTCTATGTGTGAGCTGCTAATCTTCGGGAGCTAGTAGAAATTCGGGAGGGGAGGTCGGAAAGCTGACTTGTTGATTCGTTTCGCAGATGCACACAGTGAGTTTTCAAGTCGGAGGCGACGGAACTGCATCATTTGTTTCTTCTCCTGATTCACCTTCATCTACCTCAGATGTCATAAAACTTTCCAAGATCCAATTTTGGCGCATCCGTGATTGCAGGCGCCGGTGCGAAGAGAAGTAGGGGGCGCTCGCGGGAGTGTTGATGGCTCTCGAACGAGGTTGTATTGTATCTCTACTTATATTCTCAGCTCCATTTGGCTCGGCCGACTTAGTGCTCCATCACAACCAAAGCCTTCCTACGACGCTCTCTCTTCGACCTCTCCTCCGCACTTCTCGCGGGACGCATGCGATTTGGCCAAGAATCTTCACAACTTCGACGAGAATTTGTGCCTACCGACACTTGAAAAGGCTGCACCCAATGAGTAGGGCTTTGGTTGGGATTTGGGATGACCCTTGCGAACAGATGAGCGAGGTAGCGAAGGTGTTGGTACGAGGCTCGCGATATGCTTGTGCTCGGGTTCGCGCTCATCAACTTTCCTCCACTGTAAGTACTTCACCTTCTATCAATTGGCTGTATGTACGTCTTTCTCTTTCGATAATTGCAAACGCCGTCTGAAGGACTCCCGTACGCATGTGTCCTTACACGAGGTCTTGGCAGTGCTGTCCGGAAATATCCTCTCAAGTCTTGCCTCCTCGGCTTTCGCGTTGCTGTGTCTTTCGACTCCTTTCTCATTTCTGTTCCGTACAAACATTTTCTTCTTTCCCCTCTCCCCCTCTCCCGCTTACACTCCTCTCGCCAATAGAACGGAACCCAAGAAAGTCAAAAGTCCGATTATCCCACGCTTTCCGCGACTCTCAAACAACATCGGAAAGGCGCTCTCATTTGCTTCCGAACCACTCTTTCCGACTTTTCCAACTTTCCTTCTTTTCGGCTCTTACAAAAGACACTGGGACCCGTCTGTCAGTTCTCTAGCGGACCGACAGACAACTCGACAGTCCATCCCTCTCCAAGCTTTCTCGCGCTCGGCGACCTCGGCGACAAACGCACCCCAGTCAGTCAGGTAAGTCGTACGCTTCTCTTTCGTTCGCGATGCTGGGTAGTAGACCTGGGAGGACTATTTGAGCTGTTCTGCACACGTCTGGAGGACGAACCGAGGGCAGGTGCGACTCGAGAGATGTGACTTGGCGGTGTAAAAACTGCGGGGAAGGAAGGGATGCAAGGGACAGATTCGGAGTTTCCGGCAGGAGTAGATGCGGGCTGAAGCATTGGGAGAACGAGGGTAAGATGGAAGATAGAGCTGGATGGGCGTTGGATGGCTCGTGTTGTTGTCTCACAAGCGTCCCAGTTGCCGAGTGGGGCGACGAGTGGGTGGGGGGGTTTCAGCGCGCACGAATCGAGGGCAGTGATGAGTCGATTGGGCGATTGAAGAGCACTAGAGCTGCCTTATCGAAGCGTGAGAGAGTTCTCTGGATGGAGATTTGGGTGGTGTCGCGATCTCATGGTGCGAGACGCTCGGAGGCGCGGAGAGGGCGTTCTCGTCAATTGCAGCGCCCAGCAGCGCGTTCGACGAGCAAGTTTGGGGGGAAATACATCACTACGATAGGCTAGGAAGTTTCTCATCGCACAGCCTGTCTGGTGCGGTCTCATCGCCAGGTCTATCAGGCTAGCGATGGAGAGGAGGAAGTAGTCGCGAAGGCTTCTCAAGACTGGCGCATGGATCAGGCTCGCAAATTATCCTTACTCGGATTCTATATCATACGCGTTGCGCTGACTCTCATACCTTTTTGGCCTGTCCTCCAGCTTTCCTCGCCCAGGCCGCATTCGTCATGTCGGCTTCAGAACCTACAATTCGACTTGTACCCTCTCGCGATGCCTCCAGATCGTAAGTCTGGCTCGACTTTCTCTATTTCTATACCGCGGACCCCAAAACTTAACCTCCCCACTCGAAACGCAGTCCCACCCCACGAAATGCCTCTCCACCACGCGTTTCCGACACTTCCTCCGCGGAGGGACGATACGCCGCACTTCCATTAACCGAGGAGCCTTTTCTCCCTCCCACTCATCGCCACTCTTCCAACTCCTCCACACCAGAAGAAGCAGCTCCCATGCTTTCTCCTCCTCCAGGCTCTCCCGGCATCCCCTCCAACCGAGCTTCAAACTCTCCCTCCTCTCTGGGCTCGTACCCAGATCCATATCAGATGTACTCTGCGGGCTCCGAACAATCAAGCTTCAATTTCAGCCTCGGAGGAGACGGCGATAGTTCTCGGCCAATGAATGCGAGAAGAGGGAGTAACTTGCCGGATTTAGGCTCGGGCGAAGGACGTCGGAGCGGACTCGGACAGTACGCTTCTGGTGGGGGAGCAGACGAATTCGCCGAGAAAGACGAGGAGAGCGGTAGAGGATTGGCTGGGAGGAAGGAAGGAAATTTCTATACGAGGATGAGCTCGAGAGGCAGGAGGATTCTTTTCGCGGGAATAATCATCGCTATCATTGTCATCGCCGTCGCAGCCGCCGTTCCCTCGGCTCTCTCGAATAAGTCCAACAAATCGGTCAAGGCCGCAGCGGCTACTGGATCTTCGAGCTCGAGTTCTGGAACTGGGACGGCGACGAGCTCGGCGGCGACTGCGACGTCCACCGGATTTGATTGGAAGACCGCGGCGACGGGTGGAGATGGAAGCACCGTTTTTACGGAGGATGGGAGTAGTTTCGTCTACAACAACACTTTTGGTGGGTTTTGGGTTAGTGTGCCGTTTAATGATACGGCTAGGGCTCAGAACGACGTGCCGGCGTTGGATCAAACTTGTGAGTCTGTTTTTCTTCGGTAAATTGTGAACGACGAGCATGAAAAAGGAAGCTGATGGTTTATTCTTCTTTGGAAGGGGACTACTCGGTCAATATGATCTCGGGAGTCAATCTCGGCGGGTAAGTACTTTACAGCCTTACACAGTATTGGTTGGCAGGGAGGCTCACGAATCGGGCGTCGCAGATGGTTGATGCTCGAGCCTTTTATCACTCCCGCCCTCTTCGAGCCCTTCAACTCCATCACCGACTCTCCTACTGCTACGAATGGCGCTGTCGACGAGTGGACTCTCTCCGTCGCTCTGGGCAATAACTTGTCTACCGTTCTCACAAACCACTACGCCACTTTCATCGTGAGTTGCCTCATCATCTTTTCTTCCCTCCTTCATACGACGCTTATCCTTCGTTCCACTCCACCAGACCGAAAAAGACTTTGCCGAAATCGCCGCTGCCGGTCTCAACTGGGTTCGAATCCCCATCCCATACTGGATCATCGAAGTCCAATCTGGCGAGCCCTTCCTCGCCAACGTCGGCTGGACCTACCTCCTCAAAGCCATCGAATGGGCTCGCAAATATGGTATACGAATCAACCTCGACCTTCACGCCGTTCCCGGATCTCAAAACGGCTATAATCACTCTTCAAAATTGGGGACGATCAACTTTTTGGCTGGTGTGATGGGAGTGGCGAATGCGCAGAGGACGCTTAATTATATCAGAACTCTGGCGGAGTTTATTAGTCAACCTCAGTACGCCAATGTCGTGGCCATGTTCAGTGTGCTCAACGAACCGAGGGCTGCGATCATCGGTATTGATAGTGTGAGGTCATTGTGAGTCTTGCTTCCTCCTTTTAAATCCATCGCTCGCTCATGAAGATTAATTCGCAGCTACCTCGAGGCCTACGAGACCGTGCGAGCGATTACGGGTATCGGCGAAGGAAAAGGGCCCTTCATTTCGTACCACGACGGATTCGTTTCGCAAGCCAAGACTGTCGCTCAAGGAGGATGGATGGGATTCATGAATGGAGCGGACCGTATCGCTATCGACAGCCACCCGTACTTATGCTTCGATACTCAAAACAATGACCCTCTTTCCTACCAGGCCTCGAAGGTGAGATTTCGTTTTTCCGGTTCTCGCATTCCACGTACTCACTGTTGAGAAATATCAAACTTGCCAGCCATGCACCAATTGGGCAGTCGACATGAACACCTCGACGGCGGAGTTTGGTCTCACCATCGCTGGAGAGTGGGCGCTCGCAAGTAAGCTTTTCCTTCGCCCGCCCCTTTCCACTTTACCTTGCTCACGAAGGCTCTTTAGTCAACGACTGTGGGAAATGGATCAACAATGTTGGTAACGGAAGGAGATTTGATGGAACTTGGTATGCTCCGAGTAACTTTGACGCTTCGGTGGTTACGGAGACGACCCCGACGTTTGAAGCTGTTGGAAGCTGCACCGAGTGGGACGTGAGTGACTCTTTTTATGGGCTTCCTATCTCAAGACTCTCGACTGATAGTCTACTTGATCTGATCTTAGGAGTGGTGGAACTACAATGCTTCGACCAAAGCTGGATTGCAGAACGTTGCTTATGGTAAGTGCTATCGTCTCCAAGGCTAACCCAGTCATTAATTTCGCTTCCTCCCTCAGCTCACATGGATGCTTTGAGGTGAGTGTCGCGTCCGGTCTGCTAGCTCGATTGGTTTACTCATCTGAAGCGATTAGGCACTGGTTCTTCTGGACTTGGAAGACCGGCTACTCGGACGTCAAGCAAGCGATCGTCAACCCGCTTTGGAACTACCAGTGCGTTTTGACGCTCTTCAATATCGTCTTTTTTAGCTCATCTTGCTTTCTTCCCGCAGACTCGCCCTCCAGGAAGGCTTCGCTCCCAAGAACCCTCGATTGGGTCGTGGTGCCTGTGCGACTCTCGTCCCCGCTGCCGGCACTACTCTATCCTCGGTCGCAGCCCCAACACTTTCAAACTGGATGACAGGAGGATCCGGCGCAGGTACCATCACTTCCACTTCGACTTGGGGAACTTGGCCGCCAGCTTCGCTCGTTAACTCGATGGCGTCTGGCGTCTTTTCGACCTACCACGCTTCAGTTCTTCCAACCCTCACTGCCACCGGACCGGTCATCACCATGTCGGCTGCGACTCCGACTTCGTATCCATCCGGCTACTCGAGCTCATCGAATCCTGGCAATGGCTGGTTCGACGCGTCTGATACAGCTGCCTGGTATACTACCGTTTCAGGGGTAGGTCTTTCGCTTGGCACTCTCCTGACACCCTCGTTTCTGACACTTTCTCGTTTCTAGTGCTCGTACCCGAACGCTTGGAGCGGTATTTCGGCTGTCGTCCCTACAGCAGCTTGTACCGGGGGAGCAGCACGAGAGAAGAGAGCTCCGAGTCCAATGGTCACGCCACCTCCCTCGCCACGATGGTAGAGCAAGTTTAGAACGTTCGCTTTCTTTAAATCTCCCTACATCTTGAATACTCGTGTCTTTCGTTGCAGACACTTGTACATTTCGTTCAGTTTTCGGTCGTTAATAGCAGGTTATTTAGGTGTTTGTATGAATTTTGAAAAACAGACACTTTGCATGCGAACAACAAAGCCTCGGAGTCCGAGAAAAACCTCCTTCTGATGCGAAAGCGCACGCGCCTCTTTCTGTCACTTTCGACTACAGGCTTTACCAATATTCTCTTTTCCTTTCTGCTACCCTCTCGATGTCAAACCCCCGATCTCCTACGGAAGGACTTCCAATAGCTTCACTCTACCGCCGACCTCGAACGCCACTGACGCCTTCCTTCGGCCCTTCGACGCTCGCTCCAATCCTCGAATTCGGTTTCCCATCTTCCACCAATCTTCACCTGAATCTATCCGTACCCCCGAGTCCTACAGTACGAGTGCAACTCAGTCCTCCGCCGGTATCACGTCGAAAGCCAAGCTCGAGGACAAAGGGAGCTGCTCAGGATGGGAAGGTGTGGGAAAAGGGATTACGGTGGGCGAGAGATTTAGTGGAGATGGTGTTGGTAGCTTTGAGTGTTGCGGGAATGTGCTCGAATGCTGTCCTGTTGGGCACGAGCTTGAAGTATTGTGAGTCGAGAAGGGGGGACGGCAAGCGAGCACAAGCGTCGAGGCAGCTGAAGTGGGGAACTTGAGCTGACTGTTTTTCATTATGCAGACAGTTCGTGAGTTGAGAGCTGAGGGAGCTATTCGTGAGAAATCTAGAAGGCTGATTTCAATCCTGTCTTTTCAGCTGGATGGGTTTCAATGTTGAGCTGCTCGTCGCCTCGATAATGGCACTCCTTGCGCTTCCGACACTGTACGTCGAATGTTTTTCTCCAAGACCTGGCTTTCAAGACTTGTTGGGCTGATCCTGATCGTGCGCAGCCGACTTTACGTCCAGCCTCAACACCCGAGTCTTAAAATCTCCAGCATCGACGCCGAGCTCTCGTTGACCCTCGTATTCTGGGCACTTTTCACCGGTGAGGCGACGCTTCTGCCTGAGTAGTCCTAGGTAGCTGAACGCTGAATAAACCGTAATCTATCAGCTGGTGCGGTTGTTTTGCAAAACACCCTTCCGTCTCTGCATGTGTGCGCTGGCTTTGCACCGTGCGATCAAGCTCGCGCCGTCCAGGCCATCGCGTGGACGACCGTTTCGTGTTTGACGCTACTGATTGGAATATTGACGGGCCTCAAAGTGCTGAAGTTCGATGCTGGGCCGGAATTGGGGAATGTTCAGGAAGGTGGACAGGCGACGCGGTCTCGGTGGCGTGATAGTTAATCGTCGTGTGATTCAATGAGAGAGGTAATCATCCCACTGGATTGGAAGACTCTACGATTCATAATGCCCTCTCATTCAATAAAATGCAAGCTGGCGTCATCCTGCGACGTCGGAGTCTCTCTGTCCGAGAAGCAAAATTTGACGTTCCTCAGCCTCACCTTGCGCGAGCCCAAAAAAAAAGGTCCGGCGGTCATTCCCAGGAGAACCAACGGACTATTCAAGCCTCTAGACAGGATTGAACTGCCGACCTCGATGAAATCTCACGCGCTGCCTCTGCGCCATGGGGTCGCCACCTTACCAGCTTCAATTACCTTGTGATTCTCGCATCGGCGTGAATATGGCGAAGATGTGACGGCCCTTGCTACGTGGAATGGTCACAGAGTCGGTGGCACCCAGGAGTAGTGTGAACCGGGAAAGGGGCGTTAGCGCTGAGCGATATAAGTTTGCCCAGCAGCGTCTCAGGCGGTCTTCTCTCACAACGTATGACCTCTCCCAAAGCGTAAAGACGTCATTCTCTCCTTCCAATCTCATTTCCCGTTCATATGATAAACTCAACTCTTTCACGCCCTACTCACGCCCAGCTTGCTGACCGAAATCCTCGACGCCCCTCCAGCAAACACAAGCGCAAGTCCCGCAACCATCGCAATTCTATCTCCTTTCGATGAATGCTGGACGACCCACGGTGACTGGATGGCGGTAAGAGGTGTGATGTAGAGGAGTGAGAGGAGGATGTAGCCGGAAATACTGCAGAGGAGAAATGCGTGTGAGATAGGCTTCAAGGGAGAAGCAGGTGGGCGTGAAGGGGAATGTTCAGGGAAGAGTAGCAAATGTTACGAGGGTGGGACGAATAGCAGATGGAGAAGTAAACGTACCGGTGGAACTTCCATAGCGATTTGGCCTTGTTGGACCCTCCGACGAGCGGTGTGAGAGGAGCGTAGACGATAATCGCGCCGAAGACCATGTGAATTAGGATCAACGAGAGGGTCTAGAGAGATGAATGGAGTCGATACCAGTGAATGTTAAACTTTCGGACGGGAAACAGAGGTCATGAGGACGAACGATGAGCCCGAGTTTGCCATGCGCTGAAGTAAAGTGGGGAGCTGCGAAGGAAGCGTTTAGTGTATTTTTGTGGCCAATGAAACACAAATGGGCAGACCATCGTGGAGGATTTTGTTGTAGATGATGGCGAAAGATCCAGCGAGCACTGTGCGAGTAATGAAGAACGGATGTCAGCGTAGTTTTACGGGTCGAACCGCTGATGACTATGAGCACGCCGAATCGAAGGCCCTGATATTTGTGGTACCCCTTCTACAGGGCTTTCAAGCCAAGAGTCCAATTTTGCATAGCCACCAGCCTCGCCGTCCCGCGCCAATCCAAAAGCGACGCTGACACCTGCGAAGCCCTCTTGAACCGAAAGTACTCACAAATTGGCAAAGCGGTGTATTGGAATACCTGATGGACCGCCAATCCCTTCTTCTTTTCGACGACAGTCTTTGTTGGCTGCAGCAAGAGTACACCTGCGTCCGATCGTCAGCTCCGTTGGTCGCTCTTTTGAACTTCAGGCGGCAAACGAGGCGGCGTACCCTCTGTGAATCCGAGCACGGCAATTGATTGAAAGGCGGGATGGTAGGAGAACAGTCCTTCATAGTGGGAAGACAATGTAAGCGAAGATTGTGGGGTATTTTGGGGAGTTGA
Source organism: Phenoliferia sp. Uapishka_3 (assembly GCA_035521515.1). Taxonomy (NCBI): domain Eukaryota; kingdom Fungi; phylum Basidiomycota; class Microbotryomycetes; order Kriegeriales; family Kriegeriaceae; genus Phenoliferia; species Phenoliferia sp. Uapishka_3. The sequence continues at coordinate 12,985 of JASZXU010000109.1, forward strand.
GGACTTACCAGCGGGGTTAAGGTATAGGATCCTCCACAGCGCTCCCGCAAACAACAACAGTCCTGCCTGCTCGCCAAACCAATCATCAGCCTCCAGTTGTGTGTCTCAACATCTTTCCCGCGCTTCGACGAACCTGTGCAACTGCAACAAAAGGGTCTGAGAAGAGGTTGTTCTTGAGTAGGGACAAGGTCGAGATTGAACGAGGAGGAGTTGCGCTACGTTGCTCTACAGCGGTAGAGTCGAGGAGGGGCGTTCGGACGTCCGGTACAGTAGACATGTTGGTACAGAAAGTGGTACTTGTGAAGGAGGATTGCAACCCGCGCGGTCGAATTGGATGGTTGCTGAATGATGGTGCGCAGTCGCCGATCTGTCAGCGTCTCAACTCCGAGAATCAGATTGGCCTGCTCTTTCCCCAATATCACACAGCGACTTCACGACAAACATCAACTCTAAAAATACCGTCGTACCCATCGGCGACCAGGCCTTGCTTCGATCTGGCGGCGCCCAGCCCCACCTGCATGGTAGCCGTCCACCAGCGTCCACCTCAGCGCCAAACTTTGGTCAACTGCCCTCATTCCCATCATCCACACCCTCTTCTGGCTTTCCTCCACCCTTGCCGCTCGAAAACCGCTCACTGCGTGGGCATTCTCTGCCAAACTCGACGCCCCGCTTGATCCCGCGCCGAGCCCGACTATCATTGTGAATCAGCTTGTTGGAAAGATGGATGAAGATAAGGTTGATTCAGGGTTGAAAGTGAGTGCGTCAAACACGCGCTTCATTGCGTATTCGATGTGATGTCGAGTTGAGAGGAGTGGTGGGCGGATGGTGGGATGCCGGTGTCTAAAGCCCCAGCTGGAGTCCCCAGGGCTTCTAGCGTCATTTTTCATGCTGCATCTTTCTGGAAAATTGAATAGGCTGCAGGCGGAGGTGAATTTGGAGCTCTGGCGGAATGAGCTGTCTGAGCTCGACACGGACGGATTGGAGACAGGCTCACATGTTTCGCGATTTATTTCGGGGCATCTTGCCTTGTTTTACTGCAGCCTACTGCACGGCGTGCATTGAATAAGTGCAAGGTGGAGCGATCGGAAGGCGCGAAATCGTGAAACTCGCCGAGATTGGTCGAGTTCTGCGAGCTGAGCTCTCCGGAGACGATATACGCTGCATGCTCGCCTTCCTTCCTCCTTTCTCGGCCATGTGCTTCTCGAAGCGGCTTTGGAGTGCTGGTCGCGGGTCGCTGGTCGCGTTGTCCCGGCTCGCTGGTCACGGTGTCGGTATTGGCGTTTCGCAAGAGCAGACCGTGGCGTTCATCTAATTTCTGTCTGCAGCTTTGATTGGGCGTCGAGGAGATGAAGCCTTGCAGTTGGAAAAAAAGGGAGACCACTTTTCTCGATGACCAGCGCGAAGTTTAGGGGTTTCGGTGGGACCAGCTTGCCCCGATTTTGGCTCCATCTTTTCCTCCTCCTCGTCATCTCGCAAGTTTCGCTTTTTTGCCTCGCCTTCTCGCCATCAGAGCGCTCGTCGCCTGCTTCTCTACGTTCTCATCCAAATATGGTGCTGCACCATATTGACCGTACTTTCCCTGAGGTGAGCAGCCGGCGCGTCTGACTTGGAAGGCCGGGGTTTGTGATCAGGATCTGAGGTATTCTTTCGTAAGCCCGAGAACACTTCAGCCACTATCAATTCGAGGAACGAGCAATCGGACGTTCTAGATGCGCGGGGTCGCTGCGTTGCTGCTGCAGAGCGTCGCCAGGCTAGTTCTGGCAAAGGCAAATCACTGGCTACGTGAGTCGTCATTTTACCATCTATTGCACGGTCTTGACGATTTTCATATCACTTGGCTCCCCAGTAATCAGTCCGTCTCGGCCATTCCCCTCGCTCTCCCCTCCTCGACAGCGACCAACGCTCTCGGGCCAGTGGCCGTGAAAAGGCAGTCAACGGATTCTACGTCGTCATCGATTTTGGATGGTCCCCCTAAGCGCCACCGAAATCTCTCGACACAAACGACTGCTCTTTCTGCGTCACCTACTGGACTGGGAATGCGGTGAGTTGGCTGTGCGAGTCGAGTCGGCCATGTCGTGCCGAAACTGACATTCTTTGGCAGTCTGTACGCCAGACCTGCAGCCTCTTCTTCACTTCCGGCTTCAAATCCGTATCTACCTGCGGTCTCCCCTCTTCAATTTCCTTCCGAGCTTGTCCAGCGCTGGAAAATTACTCCGTTCGCGTACATCCAATCGCGCCTCCCAGCTTATCGCCTGTCGTCTGAAGTCCCCGATTCCACAAATGTCGCACTTTATGTTTTATCGCTGCGCCCATGGAAGATGACTGCCTCAGGCAAGTTGGCCTCTCCTTTGCCGCACCCTCATGATCAGTAACATGTTCCGAAACAGGAAGCCAGATGTTGGCAGTCACTGCGGGAGTTGACGGCTCTCCTTTGGCTGGCTCTTCGACTGTCAGCTTCAATATCTTTACGCGCGATCAAGCTGTGGTGGATCGATTGAACGATATTGACAGGGGAACTGTTATCGTCGCGGCGGCAGGTGACGACAACATCAATCTGCGCCCATACCTTGACGTCCGACCGGACACAGGCGATAATAGACCCTACATCGTGAGCAGCGAAAGGTTTACTTCTCCCATTCTCATGGTGTATGGTCCTCGTCTTCTCCACTCGACATCCCCGCCGCCATCTGACCCTCTCGAGGCCGCACTCGAGGCACGAGCCCGCGAACTGTTGATCTACGGAAGGCTCGCATACCCATTTGTTCATGTGGGTTGGCAAATTCTCCGTGCTTCAGCAGGCCTTACTGAACTTTGGTTCCTGACGCAGCCCTCCCTTCCCGAACACCGCTGAATGCCATGAGCCCCGGTTGGCCTTCTCTGCTTCCCACTGCGCTTCATCTCTGTTTCGTCCGTGTTTCTTCTACCGTCTTTGTGAGCTCAGCCTCGATTTGCCAGCTTCATCGGATGCTGATATTTCTTGCTCCCCCACAATAGGTTGTGCGCCACCTCCTTTGTGCTCCCTGCTTCTGCGAGCCCAGTGTTTCGATCACCACTCAAAAACTTCTGCAATTTGCTTCTCAATATGCCGTGAGCTACTTCAAATTTTCTTAGAAGATTTGTCACTGTTCTGATCAAGCCAATTGGGCTTGTCCATATCCGGAGGTCAGATGTGGCTGGGTTCCCTTCGTACCCTTGCTCAAATGAAAGTCAGCTATGCGGTTCTACCAAATTATCTTGAATCCTTGCACTTTCAGCTTTTATCGTCATAAGACACCGCAGAAAACCTCAAGCAAGGTACGCGCGTCGAGGCTACTACTAAAGCTGTATGACGCCTGGGTCGTTCGTCCGGTACCCATGATTTTTTGCTACCAGAGGTTCCGGCTCCCTCTCCCTCTTCCACCCCATCATCTCCTCAGAGTATCGCATCAACTCACCTGCAACATGAACGTCGTCCACCAAGCCCACGACGCTGCCCACGGCGCTCAGCAAAAGGCGGCTGTCCTGGCCTACATCCACGCGCTCAACCAGTGAGTCTTTTCAGGTCGAATCCTGAGGCAGCATCCGCTGACGATGAATCAGATGGGACTTCCACGCTATCGAGAGGATGATGTCCGACTCCAGCGATTTCAAGTACGACTTCCGTCCCGCCTCGCTCCAAGGCTTCGGAACGCCGGGAGGCTTCGACAAGGTCAAGCTCATGGAGTTCTTGCACACTCTCCACGACAATGTTGTACGTCTAGCTTGTCTAGTCGCTTTATGAACCGCAGTTAATGATTCTTCTCGCGCTTAAGCTCAAGGAATTCAAGGTGTGTCCGAGGCCTTCGCATGCGATTGTGGTACTATGACGCTGAGCCCAAAGTTCTTCCCATCGCAGTTTGGAATGCCCAAGGATATTACGCAAAGCGAGAATAAACTCGTTCTGTGGATCGACGCCAACGTACGTCTCACGCTCTCCCTTTCCAGACGTGACCCCTTTTTTTTTCCGGACTCGCTGACACCCCAACGACGCCACTCGCAGGGAACGGCTAGAGACGGAAGCCCTTACAAGGACGAGTACATCGTGATTTTCACCTTCAAGCATGGCGATAGCAAGTTCCATTCTGTTGTTTCCATGTGTGACTCGCGTAAGCTACCACTGTCCAACGGCAACACCGAAGCACCGCTGGCTAACTCAAGTATTGCCCTCACAGTCGCAGTTGAGAAGCTTCACGCAAACATCGAGGACAAAGAAGACTCCATTGCTGTCAACATGCGCAAGAATGAAGCTATCGCCCGTATTCTTGTTTGCAACTTGATGTGAGGTGCGAGGATGGCGGAGGAAATACTATGCTTTTGGGTGACGGGAGTGGTTCACGTCTCCCTCTGAAAATTAGCCTTGTGGTCGAATCTGAATGTTCTTCGAAACTTTCGCCAATGAAGGCAGCGGTCTAAAAAGCTTTCTCAACCACCCCTCTGCCTGGTAGCCTGAGTCTTCGGACCTCGGAAGCTGTGGGCAAAAGACTCTGGCTTAGTCGCCTTTGCAGGCTATTTGCTCCATGTTTGGAGCCGAAGTTATTATATTAAAAAGTTCATTCTCGACATGTCCTCTGAGAATCCTGCATTTAATGGTGGTGGGAATCATGAGAGGCTCTCTGCAAAAGTAAAGCGCCCTGAAGTACAGTATCGCATGTAACGCCAACCACAAGTTCAATTTTCGACCCTCTTCCTCAGAGACCGCATCAAAGCTTCCACCGCAACCATTTCCTCCCTGGGCGCATCTGAACTCAACTCATATACTCTTACGAAACTTTTGCAACTCGCCTCGCCAATATCTTTTGCTTACCTCGCCTCTACCACGAATGACAACCGACGACAGCTCAATGCTCAAGCGCGCCCTCACCAGCTCCTACTCTTACCTCTACGGCTCCGCATCGATTCATTTGGATCCAAACAGCACCGCGGCAGATCTCGAATCGTCACGCTACATGGTCGAGGAGCTCCGAGGTGACGTCGAAACGGCAAAGGAAAAGATTGCTTCCCTCGAAGGAGCTGCGGTCGAAGGTTGCGAAGAAATAGGATCTGAAGCTGAAGCTTTCGAATTCGCTTGCTGATCAAGATCGGCTGAGCTATACGCTGGAGGCGACGTCGAAGGAGCAGCGGTTGCGTGATAGGCAGAGAGACGAGCGGGAGGAGACACTGCTGGGACTTCTGAATGCTGGGGCGAGAAAGTGTATTGGCTTGGAGGACAATAACGCAGAGCTAGAAAGATCAAGGAAGGGGCTACAGAGCAAGATCGACGAGTACACCAAAGTGAGTCCCGCTGGAAAACTACAGTCACGGAACTCTCATAGAGATTCAATGGAAGCCGAAAAAAAAAACGAAGAATGCGAAAGGTAATTTCTATTCCGAATGTCTCTATTTCTTTTCTCTAGCTCTCCGCTCACCTTGGCGCTTTGTGAAGGCGCTTTTACGACTAAGCAGGCTGCCTCGGAGCCAATCGAGGCGATCAAAGCGATGCCACCATTGATGGACAATAAGGACACACGCCTACAAGCCGTGCTAGATGGGACGTCTAAAGAGCTCGCCATGGTGCGCAAAGAGCTCGCAGCTGCCAAGAAGGAAGTAGGCGCCGCTCGTCGCGCACCGAGTCTGAACTCTACGTAAGCACTTTTTCTCTTTGCCTTCCTGTATCTATCCAGTAACTCCTTTGTGCTGAAGGCAGGAGGCAGACATCGAGCGCCTTCGTCATGACTTGGCCGCGAAGCAGCAGGCTTTTTCAGAATATGCCAGCATTGTCCAATCGTCAGTAATCAAGATCGTGGACCGAGTAGCAACGTACTCCTTCCAAGGAGTCAAAGACAGGATTGGAGCTTTGGAAATCAAGGCGACCTCTGGCTCGAATGGAGCTCCGACTACGTTTCATTTGCTTCAGTCGAGCTTCATAAAGTTGGAGGAGTTCATTGCAGCGGAAATGGCAGTGTCGAGGAAGAAAGAAATTGTCTGGAGCAAGGAGACAACAGAAATCGAGGCGAATAATGTGGCGCTCCAGGCCAGAGCAAAGGAACTGGACGATCAGTTGGCGGTTATTAAATCAGAGCATGAAGCGATGAAGCGAATGAGAACTGCAGAACTGGAAGAAATTAAAATCACTTCATTGATCCGTAAGCTTTCTCGTTTCATATGGAAATAACTGTGATTTCTGCGAACAACGTACTCACTCAAAGATCCTTCCCTCTAAGCACCGTCGGACGCCGACGCCGTCGCCTCCATCGACAGTAGCGGCAGTGGGAGCCGAGCAGCGGCTGAGACGCTCGCGAAAGAAATGCTCAAGCTTAGTCAGACTATTAAAGACTTGAGGAATGAGAATGGTGTGTCCTCTTCCCCAGCAAGCGTTTCGACCTGCTGACAGAACGTGGCCCTGCCGCATTAGTCTCCCTCTTACTTCAACTCGCCGGAGTAAAGTAGTCACGTCTTTGGGCTTTCTAGGAGTGGAATTATATCGAAAGGCTGCAAAAATCACGATCGAGGAACACACAGCGGCCGAGTTGAAGGATTCGTGGTTGCGACGCGCAGGTGGTGGCACGGAGCCCCTGAGACTCGCAAAAATTTCTTTGGTCCTACATATTTCCGTCAGGCGGAAGGAGTGGTATCTGAGTTCTCAGTGGTAACGTGGTAGATGCTGTGAAGGAGGACTCGACGTCTCTAGTGCACCTTTGGTCTGTCTTGCGACCTGCCTGATGACGCTTCCTCTGTGAGGCACTTCGATTCCAAGCTTACCACTATTTTTCGCTCGAACATGAGTGGCATACCTAGGTGACTTCACAGAAGGCGGCGGACCACATTTCCAAAATGGACTGTTGCGAAGCTGGTTGCGCGACTCCAGTCGTCGGTGTCGTCCAGTTGACCTGGGCGTACTTGGATGCCGCTGCTCACACGAGAGCTGTTTCTGGCCGCCCTTCGTGCGACTAACGGTCTTCCACTCAGCCAGCCCTCCTCAGTCACTCGGACATCGACTCAAGGTCGACCTGCAGTCCAATCCACCAGTACGCGCGCTTCGTTCTTCTCTGTCTCTGGTGAGTTGAGCTCCCAAGTCATTCTGCAACGCGACGTTCTTCCCTTTCTTCTCGAACTGACCAAACTTTCTACTTTTTGAATGTGAATGTTACAGACTCTTTCTGAACTCATCTCGACTCGGCTTCCCTCCAGCCAATAGCTCATCACCACCCCGTTCTCGACCAACTTCAACCCCAAATCCAACCCCTCAGCTCAGCAACTCGAATCAAATCAAGCTACGCCCACCACCTCTTCCATCATGGAGGTAAGAAACAAAGCTATTTTGTCTCTTTCTGCCATCAGTCGGCGAGCGTTTTGGCCGCGACCTGCGGGCAAGGGGAGCTACCACCGCGACTCGTGACTTGACGACCTCCAGTGGCGTTTCTGAAATCCGACGGCAACGTTTTTCACCGTGCTTTACCGGGTTGGGCTCTTGGGAGGAAGGGTGAAGACAAAGGATGCCTGCCCGGGCGAGCGTAGTGGCGGCTGGCACGTTCGTGAGCGCGCGCGGTGATGTGCTGTTGAGAGCCTCGGGCTGGCATGGGGGGATCGCGACACGCTGCCGCGCCAAGCTTGTTTCAGACCGGCTCGAGTGAGGCAGATAGTATCTGTGCGGAGGACCGCCGGCAGGACGAGGTGGTGGCTCGGACGTGCCTGCCATCCGTCGCGCCCTCTCTTTTGAGGAGCTCGACTGGCAAACCAGCGGTGTACCATGCTTTTCCAGCCCAAGTTGCCTCACGACGAGAGTATATGACGTGTTTGGGGGATTGTGCTCAGTGAAGCTGCTGCGAGGAAATTAGAAGGGCGCTCGCGGGTTTACGGGAGTGGGTGGGCACGTCGGGGCGGTCAGACGATGCGGCGGTACCATGTTTTGGCGATCGAATCTGTTCTGGGTAGCGTCTGCCCTGCCTGATGTCTTTCCTGCTTCACATGGGCCGCTGTGGCGAGGCGGTCATACTATCGCTACACTCTGTGCGAGAGCCGAAGTGCGCTTGGTCACTAAATCAATTTCCTTCTTTTGTTCAGGTAATTCTCGATTTCTCCCGACCTCTGGACGTCGCACTCGTCGACCAAGTCGCTCAAGTGTTCCTCGCCGGCTCCGGTGCCCAAGTTTGTCCTTTCCCACTCCTTCCCACCTTCTTCCCTTTGACCCCCTTCCTTCTCCAGCAAGCGCAAGCGCAAACCATCCTCACTCAATTCCAAGACCACCCCGACTCATGGCAGAAAGTGCCAGAGATTCTCGAACAATCCACAAACTCGCAGACCAAATACATCGCCCTTCAAATTATGGACAAGCTCATTAAGAGCAAATGGAAGATTTTGCCAGAGGCGCAGAGGAGCGGGATTAGGAACTTCATCGTTGGAGTTATTGTCAAAACTAGTGCGGACGAGACGACGTTGAGGAAGGAGAAGTCCTACGTCAACAAACTCAACTTGATCTTGGTTCAGATCCTCAAGCAGGAGTGGTCAGTCGCTTTTCATTCCTCGGCTCTTCCTGAACGGAATGACTGATTATTTTTTGCGCAGGCCACACAACTGGCCAACTTTCATCCCCGAAATCGTCAGCTCGTCGCAAGCCAACGTTTCCATCTGCGAGAACAACATGATCATCCTCAAGCTTTTGTCCGAGGAGATCTTCGAGTTCTCAGCAGAGCAAATGACTACCGCAAAGACCAAGGCGATGAAGGCTCAGATTGTGAGTCTTGTCCCGATTTGCCTGTCTTCAGCGAGCCGATTCTCATTCCTTTTGAATCTTGACAGTGCGAGGAATTCGCCGAAGTTTTCACGCTTTGTGTCGAAGTACTCGAGCGAGCCGACAAGCCAAGTCTTATCAAGGCTACCCTCGAGGCCATGCTCAAATTCCTCAACTGGATCCCTCTCGGCTATATCTTCGAGACTCCTGTCATCGACCATCTCGTCACTCGCGTGAGCCTACTATTCTCTTCGTTTTCATTGAGCATTCTCATTGATCTACTTCAATCGACAGTTCCTCGAAGTTCCCGAGTTCCGAAATGTCACGCTCAAGTGTCTTTCCGAGATTGGTGGACTTCAAATCGGACCTGAATACAACCCCAAGTTCATCATCCTCTTCAATCTCGTCATGACGAGTATCAACAAGATGATCCCGCCTTCGACTGGTAACTTCTACTGCCCTTTTCCACAAACTTCACCACGCTGACTGCTTCGCACCAACAAAGACATCGCCGGAGCTTACGAAGCCTCCTCCGACTCGGATCAAGAGCTCGTCCTCAACCTCGCCCTTTTCCTCACCAACTACCTGTCTTCCCACGTCCAAATCCTCGAAACTCCACAACACCGCGACGTCCTCCTTAACGCGCACCTTTACCTCATCAAGATTTCCCAAGTTGACGAACGCGAGATCTTCAAGATTTGTCTCGAGTACTGGGCCAAGCTCGTTGCGGACCTTTATGATGAGATGCAGAAATTCCCGATGAGCGAGATGAATAACCCGCTTTTGAACCTGAGCCTTGGGGGAAGTGGAGTATTTGGTGGGAGTGGACCGGCTAGCTCGGGCAGGAGAGCGATTTATACGGAGGTCTTGTCGAATTTGAGGTTGGTAATGGTTGAGAGGATGGCGAAGCCGGAGGAGGTGAGTAGTTCTTTTTCTTTTTCGTAGGGGATGGAGGGGATAGGAACGAATGGCTGATGGGGAGTCGGCGTAACAGGTCCTTATCGTAGAGAACGATGAAGGAGAGATCGTACGCGAGTTCCTCAAGGAGATTGATACCATCGTTCTCTACAAGAGCATGCGAGAAGTTCTCGTCTACCTTACTCATCTCGATGTCGTTGACACTGAGATGATTAGTGAGATACTCTCAATGCCGCTCTGCTCCGTTTGAAAGCTGACCGAACACCTTGCTTACAGTGACGGAAAAACTTTCGAAGCAAGTGGATGGCTCCGAGTGGTCTTGGACAAACCTCAACACGCTTTGTTGGGCTATTGGATCGATCTCGGGGGCTATGACTGAGGAGACGGAGAAGAGATTCTTGGTTACCGTCATCAAAGGTGTGTTGGTTATGATTCAATTGTAAGGCGACATGCTGACGAGAGTCCCTGGTTTCTAGATTTGCTGGGCTTGACGGAAATGAAGCGTGGCAAGGACAACAAGGCTGTGGTGTGCGTACTCGTCTCCGAGCATATTCGAGTTGACGCTCACGACTTTCTTTTTGCCATTCATCAGCGCATCCAACATCATGTACATCGTCGGCCAGTACCCTCGATTCCTCAAGGCGCACTGGAAGTTCCTTAAGACGGTGGTCAATAAATTGTTCGAATTCGCTCACGAGACCCACGAAGGCGTGCAAGACATGGCTTGTGACACTTTCATCAAGATCGCTCAGAAGTGAGTCTTTTCCTCGATCAACCTTGCCTTCGAGCGTTTGCTAACGACGAGGTCACAGGTGTCGTCGCCACTTTGTGATGCAGCAGTCAGGCGAGCAAGAGCCTTTCATCGACGAGATCCTTCGCAATCTCCAGCGCATCACCGCCGACTTGTCCTCACTCCAAGTCCACACCTTCTACGAGGCCGTTGGTTACATGATCTCCGCGCAGCCCAATAAGCCTCAGCAAGAGGTCCTCATCGCCAACCTAATGCAGGCACCAAACGCTGCCGTAAGTTTTGCTCCCAGATTTCTTTACTTCGACCGCCTGCTAAATGCCTGACCTGCAGTGGGACGATATCATGGGACAAGCTCGAGTCAGCGGTACTGAAGTTCTTGCCAACCCCGAAAACCTCAAGATCCTCTCGAACGTTCTCAAGACCAACGTTTCCGCCTGCTCCTCCATCGGAACCTTTTTCCTACCCCAACTTAACCGCATCTACCTCGACCTCTTGAGTCTCTATACTGCCGTCTCCGGTATCATCAACGCGACCACCGCCGAGCAAGGACTTATCGCGACCAAGACTCCCAAGGTTCGAGGACTCCGCACAATCAAGAAGGAAATCCTCAAGCTCGTTGGAGAGACCTACATCAAGAAGGCGGAGGACCTCGAGGGTGTGAACGCTTCCCTTATCCCACCACTTCTCGAGGCCATCCTCGGTGACTACAAGCAAAACATTCCTGCCGCGAGGGATGCTGAGGTGCTTAGCGTCATGGTTACTATCGTCACCCGTCTCGGCGTGCGTTTCCTCCCCTTTACTGGTCGCAAAATGTCGCTGACCGATTTCGAAACAGCCCCTGATCTCGGACAAGATTCATCCCATTCTTGACGCCGTATTCGAGTGCACCCTCAACATGATCAACCAGGATATGTCCGAGTGGCCGGAGCGTAAGCGTAACCCCTCTATTCTTTTACTTGCATAGCTGACATGTGATTTCGCAGACCGACTGGCATTCTTCCGCCTCCTGCGCGCCGTCAACTTGCAATGCTTTGAAGCTCTTCTTGCGCTCCCAGCCCCGATGTTCAAGCTCATCATGGACAGCACCGTCTGGGGTATCAAGCACACCATGCGTGATATCGCCGACATTGGTCTCAAGTTCGTTACCTTCGTTCGCCTTGGCTGGCGGCGCTTCGAGCTGACACCTATGCGCCATTAGCATTTGCCTCGAACTCATCGACAACGTTGTGAACGCTGGGCCAGATGTGTCGAACCCATTCTTCGAGGCTGTACGTTTTCTTGTTCTTGAGGGTCGATAGCTCCAGCTCATGCCGATTCCAACAGTATTACCTTTCCATCCTTCAAGACATGTTCTTCGTCGTACGCGCCTTTCTTTCATGTAGTCGAAGCTGTGAAGCTAAGCATTCTTCATTCGTAGTTGACCGACCCAGATCACAAGAGTGGCTTTAAGATGGTCAGCACTGTGCTTGCCAAGCTCTTCAACCTCGTCGGCACTGGTCAAATGGCCTCGATCGACCCCAACGCTGTCAACGCATACTCGGTCAACCTTCTCACATCGGCATTCCCGCACATGCAGTCGTTCGTCTTGAAATTACTTCTGATGTGCACTTTCGCGGCTCACTCCTCCCTTCTTCAGATCCCAAATCACAACGCTGGTGTCAAATCTTCGAGAACACAGCGGCGACTCCGTGCGCTTCAAAATCATTCTCCGAGACTTTGTTGTGCTGCTACGAGAACACCAGGGAGGAGACTCGGCTGCTTTGTTCGCGGACGAGAAGGAGGCGGCTCATGAGGAGCAGATGGCGGCGGACCGTGAGCGAGCAGTGGCGATTCCAGGACTGCTCAAGGTGAGTTCTTGAAGCCGCGTGGCTCTGTGTCCGGCAGCTGACGTGTTGTTTTCGCAGCCGAGTGAGATCGAAGATGAGGAGCTCTAGGCCGGTGCGAGCGCGATCCAGTGTACCGACCAGTTACTTCTCTACCTCTCTGTAAACAACCAGCAATACCTTTCACGAAGCCAGTCGTCTACAGTTTTGCCTCTTCTCTCTACGGGCGCGGATACCTATGCACAAAATCGAATTCAAACATACACCTTCGATATACTACGATTTGGAGGCTAGCCACACGAACCCAAGCGCAGAACTTCCCGCAGCCGCATTTGCACCAGCGGCTTCACAGTCCTGATCTTCGTTCTCGTTTGGCACAACATCGCTGAATGGACTATGGCAGCCGAAAGAAGTTTCCCCACTGCGCCAGCTCGCTGGATCCTGGACACCGAGGCGGTTACCAAAGCCTAGTATGGCGCTTGCGAGGGATGCTGGGGACGACGAAGCTTGTGAAGGGTGCGACCACTCCCCAGCAGGGGTTGGTGGTGGGCGCAGAGGATCTCGAGGTTTCATGCCGGATGTCAACTAGGCGGCGACAAAGTCGGTCAGTGAGCGCTCTTTGCGCCTCAGAAGTTCGAAAACGTACGGCAAAAAGGACGGCCGCGTTGATAAAGGTGTCTAGGACACACAACGATATGCAAAGCCAGCCTGATTCGGTGCCATGGATAAAGACGAAGCTCAGGAGGTTGCCAAAGCTGGAAAGACTAGCGATTGTTGTCGCGACGACTGTTATCAGACAGCTTGTTCAGTATCGTTCCTCTCTGGAAAAACTTGCAAAATGAAACAGCTTACGAGATCGAATTGCCAGGACTCTCAGGTTTTTTGAGCCAGTAGGGCACCGGATCAAAGGGATTGCGAAAACTAGTCCGAAGTAGATGTCTAGGACGACTTCCACGCAAGCCGCGACGATGGCTAAAGAGGGTAATATGTCAGATTCGAAACTTTCTGGCTCGGTTTGTCTCGACACTCACCGGCCGTATTCGTCACGTAGACGGTGCAGGCGCCGCTCACCGGTGCCAGACGGCCGCGGTTTTGAAGCTGCAAGTCAACATAGTAAGCGCGAAGCCATGATGAAGGTGCCAAGATTGGACTAACACAGAAGACGATAACAACTGCGATCCAACCACTCATCAACGTGCAATTGAACAAGTAGAACTTCGACTCCGATCGCAGACGATTTCCGCCGTGAACAATGTGTGCTGTACCGAGGACGATGAGTTTAACGTTTTTCGCTCAGAGTCGAAAATGGTGGTGGCCCTTACAACGCTCGATGAAGAACCAGGTGATGAAGAATTTAGTAATGGCGTAAGAGAAAACGCAAACCCTGGCATCAATGCAAGGTGAGTACATCCGTGACCCTTCGAAGCCCGTTCGTTGTGATTTACCAGTAGACCGCTTGGCACGCCTTATCACACACGGGGGATAAGTCACATATTATCGGCCATTGAAGCTGAGACGCACTTGTTTATTCCCCGTCGTCAAGTCATGAGCTTGCATCAAAGCGCCGGTGAAAATCATAACGGCGCTGTTGTTCACCCACAGTGTCAGAAAACCTTGAGCTAGCGAGCCATATGCTGAGGGAACCTACGAGCTCAATAAAACTGCCAAGAGAGACCATCGTGCCGGGTCCATTGGGGTCCAGCTACCATTGCTACGGCGCGGCAGTCGAGCTTGAATCATGAGAGTGATACCCATCAATCCCAGCAGTTGGAGGCCCGAAGTGATTGTCTTCCACCATTCATTAGGAGGCATCACATGCTGAGGAGATACGTCCATGTGGCGGTGAGTTGCTGATACGTAGGTTTAGCTTATAGTTGCGTCGCTGGTGGTGGTTAATCCTTGGTGGCGAGGCTCGGCCGTGTGTAGTTGCGCGAAGGTTGAAGGGAGTGGAAGAGATTTGTGATGGAATTGAGTATGCATCTCATCGAAGTGTTTCGATGAACACACTGGGTCAATACGACCGCGCCACCATGATCAGTGGATATTTTTTCCGTCGCACGTCCGGATTCGAGCAAGCGAGTGACGACGGCTCCGCTCAGCAAAGAAGAATATGCTGTCCATGAAGGAGTCTAGACCCGACATCAATTTCCTGCGACACAGTCTGACGTCGAGTATCGCTCACTGTCTGATGTCGCCCCGAGTTCACACGGATTCGGTTGGCGTTCCGCAAGATCACCGTCGTCGCCCCTGATTATTGCTCGAACCGCATGAGCACAGGCAAGAAAGTGCCTACATTTAAACGTGATTTCTTCAGCGATGAAACAAGCTCGGGAAAAGGACGGAGAGCTCACGTGGATGCACGGAAAACAGAAAAGCCAATCTCCAAGGGAACCCCCTCGCAAGGCCAGCGAAGTCGGCTCTTCAACACTGTCGGCACTCAGGGCATCCTTCGGGTGGCAGCTCATTTCCCGATGTGGGGCGAGCTGTGGGGCACTTGGCATCGGTTTGACAGGTACCGTCGACAGACTCGCTACGGAAGACACCGGTAGCGACATGTCGGGGATTGTCGACACGGCGAGATGAGTGATGCAAACTTGGAAGAGAGGAGAGCTTTGCGTGATGGAGTTCATTGAAAACAGATGAACCACGTGGGGGAAATACTGTTATAATTACCGCGACTCCTTCCAACTCTTAATGGAAGTGATAACCGCTGACCTTCGAAGGACTTGAGGAAACTCGGAATGACTGCGAAACCGGGCCGAAAGCTCTTGGAAGCATCTCGATTAGAGTTTTCTCCATTTTAGAAGGGCGAGATGAACCCATTGATAACCCTTCGAATTGAACGAGTTCGCGGGGAAACGGGGAAACGGTAAGGCTGCCGTGCAGGGACACAAGCTAAGTGCAGAATACCTTCCTGAAGCGGTTGGAGGAGTAGAAATCCGACTCCTGCGGTTCCATCGGTATTTGGTTTCTCAAGATGGAGGACTAGACCTTTATGCGCCGCTTCAGGGACAGATCCAACGGGCTGTAGGACAGTCACTGATCACATCTCGCGAGTCGCAAGTCGCGAGGTAGTTTGGCGCCTCACGAAGAAGACAATACTTTGAAAAGGCGAGGCTTTTCTCGTTGGGCCAATTTCCCTTTGAGAAACATTGTATAGCTCTCTGAATCCTTAAGACTTTTCACCCCGGGCTTCTACAGCGCTCAGCGCCAACGAGCGTGCAAGGTTGACGAGCTGAAAATGAGTAGATGTTGAGTGGTGTTCATCAGCAGCAGCTTATACCGTGCTTGTATCAGCGTATAGGGTCAAGGAATCGAATCGAATTCAATGCCCCTGCGGCAGTTGTGGCCCGTCGCGATGCCAATCCGTTACATAGACGTGTCCGCTCGCGTTCCCAGCCCCTCTTTCTGGGTGACCTGTCTTGTTTGCCCCTTGTAGAAGGTACAGAAATCGAGCGTATTCAAATAAGCAGCACAAAGTTATCTTCCATTCCAAAACCCACAAACATTTGGACAGTGACAGTCACGTGCATGGAGAGGGTAAGCGAGGAGAGGTGTACGACTAACAATTAAAGTAGGACAAGCAGGCCACAAGGTGGTATATCACATAGGGAGAGAGGATAGCGCTTCAAAAAAATGTGATCAGCGCTGACTCGAAGCAACAGCGCAGAAACGCACGAACACACCCACAAGAAAATCACTTCTCGTCAACTTTGACTTCTTCTTTCAATGTTGGCGCTCTATTCGAGCCCCCAAGCTTGTCCTTTGCAAGAGGGAAAACGATAATCTTAGGTGGTGTGTAAATAGGTGTAGCACCGCGGCGGCCTGAGTGCCCGCTGGGAGAGTGCGCGACCTGTCGTTCCCGCCAATCCGTCACTACTCCTCGAATTTCATCTCCTGCGAACGAAGCTGAGACTCACAAGCTCATACCACATCAACTTCTCCAAGCTAACCTCTTTTCCACCCGCTTCCACCTGCTGAGCCGCCTTCCCCGGACAGTCATCACACCCAAAGCACTTCCCCATCGCATTCAAGTCCTCGACCGACGTAGTGTCCTCACTCAACTGCAGCTGCTCCAAAAAAACCCTGATGCAGTGGATCTGATTCGCCGACGTCGTTATCGTTCCTTCGTTCAAGCTCATCGCCGGCGAAAAGAGACCATGAACCTCCTTTTCCGAGCTGTAAATGTGTGGAATAATGGCGGGAAAAGGTAACAGGACCTTGCAGCGGGTACATTTCACGGAAGAGGTGATACTGCGGGAAAGGGAGAGCATGTCGTTACTCGACCTCAAGGGAGCGTTTTTGTAGTTCTCTGCGACGTTGTTCGAGAGGGTGATAGGCTCCGCGTAAGCTTTTGCGAGGGAGGCAAAAACCTTGATCTCAAGTTGCTTGAAGTTCGAGCGGATTTCGGTGAAGATGGCGGTGGAATAAAGTGGGAGGAGGATTTCTGGTGAGTGAGGGTCTGGGACGTCTTCCTCCTTGTCGGGAGGTTCCGGTTTCCAGATTGCAGTGACGGACACGAGGTCGCTGAAGACTTCGAAAGGCAGGAAGATATGTCGGAGGTCTGTAGGACAAGACTCCCTGAGCGCTTGGTAGAATGGGTCGAGAGAATGTCGGCGGGCTAGGCGAGCGTGGTATTCGGCGCGACGTGCTGTGGCGGCTCGCTCTTCCTCACGGCAGTCTTCGACGATTTTGACAAGGTGGGGCTTGATGTTCTCCCAAACTGCAGATTGGTTGCGAATTAGAAGGCTTGACATCGTTAAGACTGGGAGAATCAAATGGAGCTCACTGCGGTCGGTGAGCTCTTTCGCATGATTGATATGCGGGGATTCGTGCCATTCTTGGCTGTACTCGAAGCTGGAGACAGGAAGGTGTCTTGGAACGAGACGCTTCTGCAGAGGGTTAGAGGCCGATTTTGGACGCACTCATTGTAATCAAACCCGAGCTCAATCATCTTCGCCTCAATTCTGCAAGGCGAGTATAAGGCAGTGAGTAGTGTAGACTTCTGCAGTGACCGTTAAATCACAGGCTGAACTCACTTCTGTTTCCTGATGCGTTTGATCTCATCGTTTTTCCGTGCTCTCCTGTTGGCCTCCCCATCCTCCCACCTCTGTAACGCGTTTCCATCACTGATCGCCCTCGTGGCATTTTCCTTCGCCTCGGCAACAAAAGCATCGAACACAGCTTTCGACGGATCTTTCTTCTGCTTTGATTCGAGATCGTAGAGAATTGATGAGATGTGGGCGACCGTCGGGGCCCAGTAGTAGACTAAGAAACGGGTGTGAGGTTAGGGACAGGGTATGAGTGGAGATGAGATGAAAAGTAGCGCACTCATCTCGAAGTAGAGGGAGTGGGGTACACATTCGAGAGTTCTAGGATGGTGAGGGTTGAGTTTCTTGGCCTGATGGGGTTGTATCTGGTCAGCTACAACGCGTGGGGGACAGACCGAGTCCTCTTGATGAAGGGCTCGACGTACTTGCAGCGAGTTTGACTTCATGCAATTCTTGCAAGCTCTTCCCCTAGTCGCAAAATTGACCACGATGGCTCTCGATTTTTGGCAAATGTGGCTCAAACAGCAAGCTGAAAAGAAGTGGGGCCGAGGTCAGCTTGGTTACGGCGCGGCGGTCAACGGGGACCGTAGACTTACCTCGTGATAGCCCAAGGAGTGATGTCGGTCGCCTTAGGTCGTAGGAGATCGATCGAGTCGAAAGCGGATTCCCAGATTGCAGCCGAATTTGGTCCTGTAACAACATGGCGGAGTACTCTGGAGGTTTTGGTGAGAGCGAGAAGCGTTGGAGGATCCAACATATGGCAGATCTGGATCCAGTGGCAGGTTAGCACATAGAATCGCACAGTCCGAGGACGAGGGCGCACGTCAGTCACGACGTCGAGCGGCAAGTCTGCGCGCGCGCAACGCAAAACTGTGGCGTCAGCATATCCTCGCGCCAGCTGCCAGCTCAATGATTCTATAGGACGACACTCACTCGTGAACAGCTCCAGCTTCGCCCTCCTACCCTTTCCCTTCGCAGCGGTGGCCTTCTTAGTCATCGCCTTCTTGGCGGGTGGCTCATAGTCAGCCTCCTCACCGGCTGGCTCGTCGTCCTCTTCATAATCGTCCTCGATAGCTCTTTTCACGGCTCGCTTAGCGCGTGGTGGCATCCTGAGCAGGCAAGATTGTGGTTCGGGAGAAAGAAGAAGCTCGCGAATTGCGCGGATTGACCTTGAATCAGGGGCCAGGGGCAAGTCTTCTTTTGCTTTCGAGTGATGATCGCTGTCAGCTCAACAAAAAATCAACATCAGCGCTGAATCTCACTTCCAACGCATCTTGATTCTCACCTGAAGGAGGGTCGACACCGATTAACAGGCCCTCGTCTGCTCGTGATTTTTGTCCGCCGCCATGCAGCCATTCTGACCACTTGCAGGCGTTTAGGCCGATTTTCGTTGCCTTGATTTGATGCCGTTTCTTCGTCTCAGATTCAGTTCTGGAGTTAATACATCATCCAGGCCGAGAAAATCTTGCATGGGCAGCGAAGCGATGCATGAACCAACCCGGACGTCGCGCCGACGTTCACGCAGGAGGGCGCCCAAAGAGACTAAGCAGAGTCTGTATCCTGTAAGGAACAATGACTATGTACCCGAGAGCCAATCATGTCTCATGTGAGTTTGCCCTTGGTCTCAATCTCGAGTATCAGGGCCTTCGCGACATACATGGCGAGCCGCGAAGCTGGCCACCTAGATTGTTCAGCAGTGCGACAGGCGACTAAAAGTCCTGCCTGCCCTCTGCCTTGCCTCTGCTTCATACCTAGCTGCGCATTGAATTCAGAATGATACGCATTGCGGCTCCCGACCACCAGGCAGCGCGTAATTTGGCTCACCCAGGGTAAGTCCTACCTCGACTGTTGTTCTTATAGTTCTCTCTACCAGTCTCTCTCCGAGCGGGGACAAGAAGGAAACAGAGAGAGCACAAAAGTCTGCGTGCCAATTTTGAAAGTAGAGTCTAAACTCGGGAGAAAGTAAAGGTGGGGGTTCAGACGCTGGAAAGCGCACAAAAGGGAGGGGAGGATCGGGGGCGTTGACTAGATCATTCATCATCGTCATCATAAGGGAATAGCAACAGGGTAATCAAAATGGCAAATGTGTCTAGGAAAAGCCGAAAGTGTCGTTTGTTGTTGCAATTGAGCGGGGATTGGATTGGGGAACGGGGGGAGAGCTGAGCGCGTTAATAGAGTGGAAGGGGGAGTAGGCGCTTAGATGAGGTCGGCGACGTTGAGGGGCATCTCGTCGATCTGGGTGTTGTAGAATCGCTCAATGTCACGGAGGGCGGGGACGTCCTCGGCGGAAACGAAGTTGATGGCAACTCCCTTGCGACCGAATCGACCACCTCGACCGATACGGTGAATGTAGTTCTCGCGGGAAGTGGGGAGGTCGTAGTTGATGACCTGGGACAGATCGTGAGAATGTTAGTCAATGGCGTTGGAAGACATGAAAGCAACTGAGACTAACGAGAGAAACCTGCTGGACATCGATTCCACGGGCGAGGAGATCGGTGGTGATGAGGACACGGGAAGATCCAGAACGGAACTCCTTCATGATGACCTCACGCTGGCCCTGCTCCATATCTCCGTGCATGGCTAAGAGGACACAGATTGAAACCGAAATTAGGAAGTGTAACGAGAGGCTACGGAACAGTCGAATGTGCTAACCGGAGACGGTGAACTCCCTGGACTGGAGTTTGTCGGTGAGCCAGTCGACCTTTCGGCGGGTGTTGCAGAAGATGACGGCCTGGGTGATAGTGACAGTCTCGTACAAGTCGGACAAAGTGTCCAACTTCCACTCCTCCTTCTCTACAGCAATGTAGAACTGCTTGATTCCCTCAAGGGTGAGCTCGTCACGCTTGACGAGGATACGGATGGGGTCGCGCATGAACTTGGTGGTGACCTCGAGGACGTCGGCGGGCATGGTAGCGGAGAGGAGAACGACCTGGGTGGAAGGGGGAAGGAGCTGGAAGACGTCGTAGATCTGGTCCTTGAATCCACGGGAGAGCATCTCATCGGCCTCGTCAAGACAGAAGATCTTAATGTGGTCGGTCTTGAGCGCACGCCTTTGGATCATGTCGAAGACACGACCGGGGGTTCCGACAACGATGTGGACTCCCTCCTGGAGCTTGGCCATACCCTCACGAACGGAAGTTCCTCCGACAGCAGAGTAGCACTCGATGTTCATGTAGTCTCCGAGGGCGACGACGACCTTTGAGATTTGCTGAGCGAGCTCACGAGTAGGGGCGAGGACGAGAGCTTGACATTGCTTGAGGGAGACGTCGATGGATTGGAGGATGGAGACGGAGAAGGTGGCGGTCTTTCCGGTTCCGGATTGGGCCTGAGCGATGACATCGTGTCCCTGTAGAAGTGAAAAGCGTTTGGATTGCTGGAAAATGGGGCAAATAGTGGAAGGAGGACGAACGGCAACGACGGGCATGATGGCGCGCTGCTGGATGGCAGAAGGACGCTCGAATCTAGTGCAAATAAGCGGTTAGCTACATATTCGCTTCATCCGATGAAATGAAGCGCACCCGTAGGCGTAGATACCACGGAGAAGCTCGGGCTTGAGGTTCATGTCGTCAAAGTTGCTGCAAACGCGACCAGCGTTAGCAAGCCTGTCCTTCCAATTAGATATAGACACAGAATGTAACATACTCGACAACCTGGTCCCAGCTGCGCGCAAAGAGTAACAAAGGCGGAGAGGATCGTCAGCAAATTTCGAAGGGGCGGCGCGCCACTCGCAAATGTAGAGCAACTTACTTGGACTCAATGACGGCCTCCTCTGGGTCCGAGACTCCTCCACCGGCAGCAGCGGCGGAAGGGGCCGGGGCAGCGGGTGCGTCGGCGACGGGGGCATCAGGCCTGCAAGCAAACGAAAGCGCAATGGAAAAAAAAAACTCAATCAGTATGCGTCGCGCTGTCTACTCGCCGTGCCCATGTCCTCGCCCGTTGTTCCCATCCAGCTACTTCGATAAGATACGAAGGTTGAAAGGTCCAGTGGCGCAGACAGGAGGGTCGAGCTGAAGATGGGGCGAAGGAGGAGCAACTCACTTAGCAGCCGATGCGGCGGGTGCGGCAGCCATGTTGGGCTGTAGGTGTTGTTTTCTGCTGGTTTAGAACTCTTAAACGAGTTCTGAACGAGCGAGTGAAGCTAAATGTAGGGGTGGATGGGGATGTGTCGGAAGACGAGGAGAATACAATGCAAGCAAGGCGCAGAGAAGGGCTCGCAAGTCACAAAATAGCACCCTCGAGTCACAGGTCGCTACTATCGACTCACGACTTCGGACTCGGCGTCCCGCAAGAGCTGACTCGCGACTCTTCAAACTTCTTCGAGTCACTCGAAACTTTCAAAACAACACATTCATTCACCAGCAAGGAATTTGGTCGACACTGCTGGGACGTGAGAACCGAAATCTGCTCGCAAGTTGTGCGAACGTCGCTACTGGCACATACCAGATATGACAGGGGACCCATATCGCTAGCGAAACGCATTCGAACCAAGTTCCAGTCACCTTCAGCTGTGTTGCGGTCGTGATGGAGGCCGCTACGGGCGCGAAGGACTTCGTCGACCTGGGTGGGCACGGATCTTTGGAAAGCCTGGCGGATCATTCATCTCTTGTTCGGTAATTAATTACTAAGGACCTTCATCTCCTTCCTCCTTCTCTTCCCTACACCTCACACACTCGCACCAGAATCCCCACCCCACCATCAATTTTGCTCTCCTCACTTCCCTGCCGCCGACCTCGCCTCCGCCTAAATAACTTATACACGCCTCATCTCTCTCTCGCACTCCATCTTCTCCCGTCCAGAATTCAAATTCCTGTCCATTACGCCTCTTAACCAAATTTGGCCGGCAAGAGTGATTGAAGAAGGAGGAAGATGGGTAGATCCCGTAAGCAAGAAGCTCTCCGCGGTCGCCTGATCCGTCGTCGTGCGTCGCGGACCAAATCCCGAACGAATTGCCGTTGTCACGAGAGAGGATTGATAATATTGTATTTGGAGTGGTGAAAGAAAGAAGAGCGACTGGGAGAGTGGAAAGGAGCGAGAGATACATTCGAATGTGGGAGTCTTGAGCTCGTGAATTGGTGGCGAGTGAGGGAACGAGGGAGGAGAGTGATGTCCAAGCTGAGGGTAATGGAAGGAGAGAAGCGTGATAGCGAGATGTGATGCCGGAGATGAGAAGTCGAAACACGTCGGGGTCGTCTGTTGACAGTAGTGCATCGGCGCCTCGCTGTCGCCACAAAGGCTCGCCAGCTCCTTCCGCGAATATCCGCCGCCTCACAATCTCATCCCCAATTACCATCGCCTCCGTCCATCCTTCTTCTATTTCCGAATCCAAACTCGGAACGATTTCCCCCAACGCTTCCACCCCATTCGGTCGATCACTCTTCCCGCTCTTTGACGCCCTCGCCAGCGCCTTTTCTCCCCCTCTAACCGCTTCTCTCCCCACCTCTCCTACGACCTCTCTCCACTGATTCCTACAGCTTTCCTTACAGAACCACCGAATTGCTTCCCCATCGCCCTTTTCGCCCTCCTCCAGAAACTCACGCACTTTCCACCGCCCCCTTTCCACAACTTTGAAGCAATTCCAGCATACTTCGCGTTTTTCGCCCTCTAAGACGGTGCTGGCAAACGGTGACGATGAAGAGTGGAGCAGTGTTGATGCTGGGATGGCCGAGAGGGCGAATAGCGAGCGGCCGGCATGTGTAGTCGCTTCTAAGGAGAGGAAGGGGGAGATTGGCGATGGAGTTGGGGTGAGGAGGATGGAGTCGATTAGGGGATGTGAGGAGGGAGGAAGAAGCGGGATGGTCATTTGTGTGAGGTTGGAGGGCTGGATGGAAAGAAGGAGAGGAGTGATTGAGTTTTGGAGAAGTGGTGCCTGGATTCACAGTGGCGTTCCGAGGTGAGTGCACAGCGCGTATTTCTTCGAGGTTCAATCATCGAGCAACAATATTGTCACTCGTTTGAACAAGCGATAAAACGGAAAGTGTGCTTTGTGATGAAAATTGTTCTCATAGCCCAACTGCTGACCCAAGAACGTCGGCATCCTCCCCAAACCACTCTCATTCTCGGTCCTTGAAGTGAAACCTCACCCCGCAACCCCAACTAAGTAAGACGGCATAGAGTCTCCTAGTATCTTCTATATCTTCTTCCCTCGCGTACTCTCGAATCATCCCTTCCTTCGACAGAACTGCAATCCTGACAATCTTGAGGTTGTTGAGTGCAGGTCCAGCGTCTCTAAAGGTCGCCCAGTTGTAATAGTTGTCTTCCCTAATCCTGAAGGAATGTATATCGAGAGATTGAAGATGCTTTGAGACAGAAGAGAGATGAAAAGCATGAGGTAAGTGATGGGCACAACAGTGGCAACAATGTTAGTAGAGCTCACAGACAACGTAGACATCCAGCTCCAAAAACTCTTCAATCGATCATCGACCTCCGACTCACTAGCTTTCTTCCACCATGTAGAAATTTCCCTCGTCCCAAATCCAGCTACCAGTCGCCTAGGTCTTTTTGCAAGGCTCGGTGCCAAACAAAAACACGCAAGAAGCCTCTTCGCCCTTTTCTTAGTCCAATCCACCCCTAACATTGAGTACAGCTCATGTATAGCGCAAGCTTTCCAGCTTTTACAAACGAGTGCAGAGGCGAAGAGGCTTTGGTTTCGAGTTGTGATGTCGTCCGGGGAGAGATCGGTGCCGCTTTCGAATCGCTCGACAGCGCCAATGTTTGAGAAGATTTGGAGAAGTGTTTCGGGAGGAATATATTGTGAGGACATCTGAGTGAAAAGGGGGCTCAGCTCGAAGCGCCGGGGGATGGAAAGGGTGTGATGGTTTACGACGGGAGTTGGCACCAGGGGCTTCTCCCTGACTGATCGTGAGCATGAAGATATCAACTTTTGGATCGTGCGGCCCATTACAGCGAATCCCCGCTCCGGAGGCGTGATGGAGCGCCACTACACAGCGCGGTTAGAAGCGCGTGCGATGGCAAGTGGAGCTGTGACTTCTTCGATGAGCTAAATGTACGAAGAGTTTGGTCAGGGAATTCACTCACCTCGTTGAGCATACAGAGCTAATAGAAGTGAAGCCAATCAGAGCAAATTTTAGATTTGGGCGAAAGATGGAATGCAGGTGGGGCGGTTAGCCGCTAGAGGGCTCCGCGCTTGGGCGGACACGTGAGGGAAGAGACGCACTGATGGAAGATTTGGGAGGAGTCCTGACCCGCCTGAAGTCTTGCTCGGCACTTGACTCAGTGAGAATGTGGCGTAGCCATCCAAAGTCGGAGCGAGCCAGCGAGTTCCTCAACTTGCTAGTAATGGCGCGTGGGGCGAGGGAGAACGCAATAGCTGGAACCTATTCAGTCCTGACGAGTTGTTTCCACTGGTTGCAGCGAAAGAAGAAGATAAGGAGGAGAGACCGCGAGGCGAAGCATCGCAGGATGAAACGAACTTGACAAGTCGCCAGTCGCCTCGGAGTCGATCCACAGACCAATGGCCGTCATTTCGCTCCCGCTCCGATATCAGCGGTATCCAGAGTTCGAAAGAACCGAATTCAAGCTCGTCAGCCTCCCACAGCGACTCCATGTAAGTGTCGTCCCCGTGGGTCTTTCGTGCTGGGCATGTGTTGTGGGGGAAGAATCAGGGCATGACATGACGGCCTACGTCAAGGCCAGATGTTCTGATGGTACCATTTTACGAAAGCGCCGCAGCCGAGTTAGAGGACGGGAAGGAAAGGGAGTTGGAAGTAGGTTTGGGAGGCGCGAAGGACGTGCGCACCTTGCTTAGTAATCCTGTAGTCTTGTCTCTCCTGTTCGGGGTTCGCTCTCTTCTCTTCATCGAG
>JASZXU010000110.1:0-37882 GCA_035521515.1 Phenoliferia sp. Uapishka_3
AAGTTTGTGGGCGCGAGGACCCGTGGCGTCTTGGAATTGAAGCACTTGGGAGAGTGCGCTTCAGGCCAAAATTGAACTAGAGTTACAAAAGGTTTGACTGCTCACCACCGGGAAGGCTGGGTAGAGAGATGAGTTCTCAAAAAGATGTCAGAATCTCAGGTTTGTAGAGCAAAGAATGTAGGCGCGAGAACCCGTGGCGTCTCGAAAGCAAAGAACTTGGGCATTGGGTGAGCGCCAAATCTTGCACTTGTTCACTGCGATTGAAAAATTTGTCATTTTTATGGGCAATAGTAAACAGCTCTCTCAGTGCTGTGTCAAAATTCTGGAAAGATGCATGAAGATTTGATGTCACAAGACGATAGTGCGCGAGGGGCAAAAAACGGTGAACCCAAGGATTGAAGACAAAACATACACCCCTCTTCATGGTGAAACTTCTTTGGTTCATATCTCCTCCTACAGAGCAGATATGAGGGTGATCAAAAGCTTCTGAGGACGGTGAAGACACGGTCTATAAGGAACCGAAGAGATAACAGCCCTGCCAGGGCTGCAACAACCCTACCATGGAAAGGGGTTCCGGAACTGCGGGGTGGGTTGCCCTGCCAGCGCTTCTATAATGCTAGAGCCAAAAGAGTGTTTTTTCCGACTTTGAGGCCGCGCCGTGCCCGGAATAAACTGCTGTGCAAGTTCTACCTTATACCGATAGATCCGCATTGACCAGACCTTTCCAACGATAAAATAAAAAGTGCTTGCCGACCTGGGCGGAGCGCGCTAGGTCGAAAAAACGCGTTTTTGGTCGGCGCTCAGGTGACCGCCGCGCGCGCATTATATTAGGTCGTTTCCACACTTCAGAGCCTTCACCGTTCCGTAGTTGGGATTCTTGCGGTCCTCCTCGTTCACGTACGCCCATCCAATCGTTCCTGGTGTGACCGCTTGTGCGAGTGAAGGGCGCTGGTTGTAGAAACACTCATACGATGTTTTGCTGTTCTGCCTCGATTTACGGGCTAGTCGTCCTTGGCACCAGATAGAGTATTGCATTACTCTTCCCCAGCACGCAAGAGGGAGGCCGGAATGCTTCAGCGCCGCTTTCCCGCATTCCTTCGTGACCCTCATCTCTCGCTCGACGAAAGGATTTTCCTTCGGCGTCCTCGAGTTCGACCACCAACGATCAATGCCCAGCTTGTTCGTGTATTTATCCCACTTTCCTCTTCGAAACTCGCCCCCCTTATCACCACCAATCTCCAGAAGCTTGTGCCCACTGCGCCTCTCCGCTTTTTGGTCCCACTCCACGAAAGCGTCAGAAGCATCACTCTTCCTCTTAACCAAACGAATCCAGGCATGTCTCGTGTGTTCATCGATAATGATAAGCATGTATAGTTCTCCCAGGAAAGTCGGCGTTGTCTTTCCTGAGAGGTCGAGCCAGATTCGCGGAAGAGGCGCCTTCGCCAAGAACCTCGTCCAATCGCCAGTATGAGAAGCCTTCGTCGTCTTGAACTGAACACAACAGACGCAATGGAGGTCATGCTCAATCTTTCCTTCCAACTTGAGGTCATCTACGACATCCTTTAAAAGTATCTGACAAGCGAGTGACTCCGGGATGGCACACGCGAGTGTGCCAACAACAAAAGCCAACTTTCTTTTTCACTTTTGCGAGGCAGACTTTAGGACTAGGAAGTGCATCGAATGGTGAAGGTGTCAATGAGCTAGGATTTGAAGGTGCGATTTGGAGAGTCGACGACGAGCTTACGTCTGAAATGGTCCAGAAGGCGCCGACCTTTCGATTGACCGGAATGATGCCAGATCCCGAGACGGTGACTTGTCCCGAGACTACAATCTGTCCCCCTCCTTGCCTCAAGACGATGACTGTTCCCTTATCCGCGAGTTTCTGAAGGGACATGATGTTCTCGCTCATCTTGTCGGAGTGGAGGACGTTGCGAAGGGTGAGAAGAGGGCGCTGGTCTGGCTTCTTGATGACAATGTTTCCTTTCGTTTTGGCAACTAAGAAGGCTCCCTCGACGATCCCTTTGATCTGGACGTTCGCGGAGGTTTGGTCGGTGAGAAGGTTGATGTTGTCGGTGACATGATTTTCGTATCCGGTGTTGCAGATGAAAGTGGTGGCTCCTTTCGCAGCGGCACGAGCGGCAAGAATGGTCGATGTTTCGGCGACTATGAACGAGTACGCCAACTTTTCTCCCTCATCTGATTCTGACTGTGCAGCTGCAGCCGCCATCAAGATCTTTGCCTCCGCAATCAGCGCCTTCTTCTTCTCACTCGACGCCTTCCTCTTCGCCTTGTCCTTCAACTTCGCCTCAGGTGAATTCTTCTTCCCGGCTCTCAGGCTTGACTCTGAAAGCTCCTGATAATCGGTAGCCGGCTTCGGGCAGTCGCGAGCGGTATGGTTCTCCCCACACTTGCGGCAGTCGACCTTATCTCCCTTGTTGGTGTACAGAACTCCATCACGTTTGAAAGAAAAATATTTGAATGTGAAGTCGAAGGAGAATGGGAAGGGGTATGAGGGGAACCAGAGCCAATTCGAAAGCTTTTCGACTCCATCGACGTCTCGAGACCATTAATGACGCAATAGTCGTTGATGAGCGTCCGGCGAAGAGCAGCGTAAGTTTTCTTAGCTGGATCCTCAATACCGTTGAAAGCACGGAGGGTGGTTTATTGATGGGAAAGGGGAAGGGCGCCCTTGAGGTAGGTGAGGGCGTGCTAGTCGGAGATGGCAAATTTGTCACCCATGGCGGCCAAACGATTCTTGTCAAGCTCGAACTCTTTGAAGAACTGCAAGACGTCGCCATTCTCCTGAAGCTTCAGATTAACGAGACGGTAATGAACAAGATGCGCCTGGTCCTCTGAGTGATCACCCAGTTCCGACGCCAAGTAGTCCCAAATCTTGGTGGCGGTTTTCGATTTGGGAATGAGGCGGTTGAGCTCGGGGGAAAGGTTGGTTCGGATGGTGCCGACTGCTGCATCGTTGTTGACGATCCAAGTTTTGACGTCGGCGAGGGTGACAAGCTGGAAGGTGCCAGTCACGACAGTTGAGACGACCGGCTTCGTCCTCGAGTCTCCCTCTGGGTCTACATACTCCCACGTTCGCGTCCTCTTCAGCTCAATGGAGCAGTTCATTTCCCACTCGTGATACTGATCCTCCGTCTCCAAGACCGGCAGGAAAGGTTTACGTTGGGTGGTGTACTGCATTTTCAAGCTCTTAGGAAGGCGCTCCGCGGTCGGTACTGTTGGCGCGTGTTGAAAATGCTGAGTATTGGCGGAGCGAGGATCAGCCGAACGAAGTTGCTGCTGGCGCTTAACTTGCTAAATCTAGCTCTCCTCTACGGTGTCAAAGCTACCATGAGATGGTGGAGAGGATCGGGAGACCTAGACTACAAAGTTAGCGGCGGGGACTCTCCAGCTTGATGCAACGCTGGAGAGGGAAAGAAACTAAACAACTGCGGAGGTCGGTGCGGAGGAACCAGTGAACCTTGCATCACTTGTGAAAGACCCGCCAACCTGTGAGCTCGGCCCAGCTCACTCCTCGAGGCTCCAACACCCCCAGATCACTCCTCGGAGAGCCATCCCACTACAATAGCAGGTCGTAACGCCGAGTAGGTGAGCGGTCCCCATTTGTGTCTTTGATGCTAAGATTTCTATCAATGTGTAGTTTTGATCCTTTCCCCCGTAAGCTGCATTTCTCTATCTGTCAATGTACAAGAACCTAAACTCAAACTTCTTTGTGTGTTGCGTTGTTCGGATCAGTCATCTGGAACTCAATAAGTTGATGTTTCGGAAGCTTGATGGCACTCACTAACGAAAACTCGTCTTGCAGGTCGATTACAGTGGGGTGTGACTTCATAATGAGGAGCTTTTTTGTTCGTGGATAGGAGGAGGCTTGGGTGTGAAGAGTAAGGTCGCGGGCGGCAGGGTTAGAATTCAGAAGGGGGACCGTTTTATCATTTGTAGCTCGGATGAATCCATGGAATCCAATACATTCCAATCAGCAAAACTTTATTGAAATCGGATTGGAACCATTGAAATCTGGAAACAAGCATGGAAGAGCATTGGATTAATCCAGTCTACAGCGTTCAAAACCCCGGAATCCAAGGTCCTTACGGGCTGGAGCGCATTGGAATCCAATGATTCCAGGAATCCCGAGTTCTCATTGGAAATCATTGGAAACGCTTGGATAGATTGGATTCTGACCAGATTCCGGTGTAGCTCCAACTGGAAGTGTTCCTAGGGGTTGAGTCATCCTGGGGGTTGTTGCATGGTGACTGGAATCAACTGAGACTCCCAGACTTGAATTCCCAGCCATCATTGGCTCATTGCATAGTATGAAGTAGGTCTGTGAAGAAACTATAAATCTTCTATCGAGCACTGAGCCCGCACCGAGGTGTTGAGTCATCCTGAGGGGTGTTGCGCAGTGACTGGAATCGACCCAGCCATCCAGACGTAAATTCTTTGGCCAAGGTGCTTAGTCTCCCAAAAATCAGACTCTCAGAGCTTAAAACCGGCAAGCGGTCCCTGAGAGTCTGACGACAGGCTCGCGGAAATCGCGCCAAGACGCCTTCAAGTCCCGCTCGAGCTCTTTTTTTGTTTTGACTTGCTGATTTTAATGAAATGTACTTGCCGATTATAAACCGTTGCTTCAACCTTCAACATCCCCGAGTGGCCAGTGGTCCTTACGCCGAACCACGGCCAATCTTCTTCAACTATCTAGCACACATGTCCCAGCTTTCCGATGGCTCAGCCTTCGACTTCAACAAACCTGCCGACAGCGCGGTGTTCGGGCTCGACTCTGACCTTCCGTCCTCCTCTCCTCCCGTCTACTCTCGCACATCTTCCCGCCACACCCGCTCCCCTTCAGCTGAAGAGCCATTCCGACGAGTCCACATTGACTGGCGAGGTCACTTCCAGCTTGCTTCATCCCAGGCGGAGACTTCGGAGTTGGGACAAACAGATGGTGGAGCGCCCACCTCGACGGTGCGCGGGGAGTCTGAGGAGCGTGAGGGCATCTCGTTGGAGGAGGCCCAGGGTATGATTTTTGGGGATGACGAGCTGCCGTCCGAAGACGAGGATGATGATGGAGATTTCACCAATGCGGTGGCGGGGGTGTCTCGGATGCAGGGTCAGACGGCCGTAGATAAGACGTAAGTATCAGTGTCAACTAGAAGCTCAATGTTCTTAACTTTCTCTCTGCAGCGTCGCAATTTTGGCTCTCATTCGCGCGACCGCCAACTTTTCCTTTCCCCAGCTCCTCACCACCCTCCTTACGTCTACCGACAGCCGTCTACACGCAACACAAAATCAATTCCCAAAGCATCTACCAAACGTCATGCTATCGTGGCTCAAAAAATTCACGGTCAAGCAAGTGGCGCCGCGGAAGCTGGTGGACGAATTCGCGATCAATCGCGTTTCCGAAATTGTTGCGAGAGAGGCGGCGTTTGCCACGGACCAGTCTCATTACCTACCGTCGGGAGATGAAGGAAGAAAAATGGCGGACAGCTTGCGGGTGCCAGCAGGAGTGATTGGGGTCGATGAAATCAAGGACTTCTCTTACGATAAATTGGACCGGGTGTACCGAACATTGATGCCGGTCTTTCAACAAATCTGCGCGAGTGTGGTGGGCAGTGTGGACTCAAAAATGGTGTGTCTGTTTCATTTACTGCTTGCTTAGTTAAAGATGCTGACCAAGGTGCGGCAGGCGCGAGTAGTTATTACCTCGGTGGGTCTGAATGCCCGCTCCCAGCATACCAACCTCTTCCAGGTAGTGCAAGGTCTCCTAGCCTTCACCTCCCGCGTTAAGCGCTCCTTCATGGAGGTCCAATCTCAACTTTACCTCTCCGTCTCGCCACGCTCGACTTATCGTGGACTCAAGTCGCTCTCGGCAAGCTGCGTAGCTCTGGCTGCCGCCGTCGCGACATCAATCCTCTACTTCCGAATCTTACTTTACGACAACTTCAACTGGGAGGTGAAGGTCCGCGAGGAAGGTGGAAAAGGAATGACAGTGTCAAAAAATGAGGTCTCGGCGACACTTATTGCAGTCTTGTCGGTTGATGGGGACCCACCAATGGTTGAGCTCGCGGCCGAACCGGCCTTTGTAGCACTCGAACGAGAAGTGCTAACCAAAGAACTCGAGGATGTCCTGCTCGATAGCGCAGACTGGATTGCGTTTGAGCAGAACTCGACAACCGCCGTTTACAATCAACTCGCGAAACGCTTCACCTCCCTCGATCAACGACCTTATTCCACTTCAAACCAAGTTCCACTCCGACCTTCCAAGATGTTCCCGTTGCCAACTGCCCCCATCGACCAAGCCACTGTCGGGGGAAACATTCGAGTGCTTGAGCACTACGCGAGTGCCCTGCTCGGAATCTTCAATCGTCCCGACTGTCCGACGTGGAAAGATTGGATGTTTGCGGTCTGCGGGGACAGGCTGACGGACGTCCGGGTGAAGGCTGCGATTACACATCGGGCGCTCGACAAGGATCCCTCGGAGTCTCTCCGACGTTGGGCTATTTTGCCTGGACTACTCCACACTCAGTTTACTCTCCAATCCATCATTCACCAGACTTGCTGGGGTAACCCTAGCTTTCCTTTCGACATTATCAGTCTGGGCTATATCAAGACAAAATTCGCACGTCAGCTCGCAACCATCGATGCGAAGGACTTCTACCCGGCGGCCGCTCTTTCTAATCAAGTCCTGCTGGCGCATTTCGAAAGCGCAGCCATTGAGCAGAGCGGGGCAGGTTCCGTGGCCGCCTTTGAGAAAGTCGTGCGCGAGGAGAGTTCTGATGAGCTGTTTGAGCGGGCGAGGGTGGTTGCCAAGGAGTTTATGATGAGAGGACCTGTAGTTAGGGAAGTGCTGGAGGGAAACACAGATATACTGTATGCCAATGCGGGTCAGTCAATGTTCTATTCGTGGCTGGGCTTCGAGCTGGCAAGATCCATCAAGGCTGGGCACGCCGATTCTTTTTTTCGGGTGATCAAAGTGAGCTAAATTTCTGTGGCTGTTGATCATGCTTGGACTGAAACTCTCCCTGACCAGGCAATGATCCCGATGTGCGCCGCCTCGGGGCATCACAACTACACATCCGAGCTCTTGGACCTGGTCACGAACTACCTTTTCCGTTGGCCCAAAGGCATTCGAAACTACCTTCTACACTCGCTTGTTGTGAACGTCACTGGGAAACCGGAAGCTTTTAAACCATCGGACCTGGCGCAGGAGCACGCGAACAAGGACATCAAGGTCACCTACCAGTCGAAAGGCGCAAATCAGAGCTCCGAGTGGCTACAAATGGTCTCTCCAATCGTCCCAGTCCTCCGAAATCTCCTCGAGCGCCTCCAGGTGGAGACCGGAGCTGGTGGTCAAGGCAAACACCACTCCCATGTCAACACCGTCGCATTTGTGGAGAAGGTCCGCGACGCCTTCCTTTCCTCGCGCGTCCATCACCGCAACGACAGCCGGACAACTACGGAACAAGTTGTACTGGATTTATTGCCGCTTGGGGAAACACGTCTTGGTTACCGGTCCGGCTGGGCAAACTACCTCATGCGTCAAGAGGTTCATCTTCGACGCCGGGGAACGGCAAAAAAAGCAGGTGGGACTGTAGAGTCTGAGATCCCGTTCCTGAATGAGGATGACACAGGGAGAGAAATTCCAACGGGTGATGATTTTGTTGTGATCACTGTTGAGGATTCAGATGAGGTCACGGAAGATGATGATGAATAGTATTAAGTTCAAGAGAAAAGATCAAAGATGGCCTCGTCTGAGGGCAAGGCTACTGCTGGAGGAACTGAAGGAAGCTTTCGTCTCTTTGACTTTGGTTTTGGAGCTTGTGACCCTCCTGCCTCTGTTGTAGCCGCTCGCTTTTGAGCCGCGGCTTGCAGCAAGGAGGCCTCTCGAGCGGCATCCATAGCCTCGTAGGTCAGTCGAGGAGCTGCCATTCCTTGCTCATCCAGCTCTTCCACCCACCCTCTGAACGATTTGAAAAGCTCAGGTCCAACAGTTTTCCACCTCGCAATCCGGACCACATCCTTTAAATCACCCTCCGAAGAAATGGTCCCACTCCGTTCAACAATTTTTGACAGGCAAGCATCCGACAGCCAAGCCTTCGGACCCAGGTGAGGCTGCCTGATAATCCACTTAGTCCTCCACTCCTGTGCGCGCCACAATTCTAAGCGAGAGAGGAGCTCGGATTTGAAAGCTGTCGTACGCGAAAGGCCGGACATTCCAAGTGATGCTGAGCTTATGTCGAATCGGATTGCAAGAAGTACATCGAGGATGGAGGGGTGACAGCCTGAGCAACAAAGGTCGACTGGGCGGGGCGGGAAATTGACCAGGGTGCGACGCTGCTCCTCAGGTGTGAGTGAAGGAAGATTATGTTGCGGTGAGGTCAATGATTGAGACGGGGTTGAAGAGGCGAAGGATTTAGAAGGTGGTGGAGGACGCATGTGTGATGGTGTTGCTGGACTCGAGCTGAGCGGTGGGCGTCCCGGACGTGCAGGTGTTTGGGTGGCGAAGGATCCAGGAGTCACTGCGGTGCTAGCTGACGGAGGTGGAGGGTGGCGAAAGTACAAATTCAGCCAAGTCCAAATGCACTGATTTGCTTGGAGATTTGCGAGGTCGACCATTCCGGTGTCCTCACCACCTGCGAGCAGGGCCGCCCGCCTGCCACTCTCTCCATTCGTCCTCATTTTGGCCTCGACAAAGCAGAGAAAAGTTCTAACTCCGTCTCCCTCTTCGCGTACTGCACGCCCTGCCCTTTGTACGAGCTGAGAGGGGGTAAGGCCACTGCACGTCCATTGAACCACCATTGTCACACCACCGGCATGTGCTCCCATTGCCAGGGCCAGTGTTGTGAAGAGGAGCCGAAGTTTTCCTTGCTTCCATAAAGCCCACTCAATTCGCTTGTGACCTGAGGACATGTCTGCCGTATAAAAGCCAAGATCGGAGTCGTTGTCGCCGACGGCGTACCTCTGATCGGCAAAGTGCCAGTACATTGCGAGTAATTTGTTTTTATTATCGCAGTAGACCATGACCTTTCCTTTTTGGTTGATCAGGAACTCGAGGTCACGGAATCGTGTTGAATGGTGGAGCATGGACGTAATCCCGAAGTTTATCTCACCTCGATCGTTTCCCAGGTCGATGAAAAGATGGTCTTTCCTCAAATCAATGGCGAGACTAGCTTGTCGATAATAAGATGGGGGTAGAGTTGCTGAGGTGATGAGAGCGGGAGTGTGAGGGAGGAGCTCGGTACGAAAGAGGTGGAGGTTGTTGAAGGTGGGGCGGAACTTTTCCCATTCCTTTGAGACTTGGGCCTCGTCTTCCGCCAGGAGGACGATCTGATCGACAATTGGAAGGACCGCCTTCCTGAAGGACTCCGTCGAGAGCCTCTCTGCGCTGCAGATCACAATGTGGACCTCGCGAGCGGTAATGGAGGCGTAGGCCGCGGTGAGGTTGATGAGCGATGACAGCGCGACAGCTTTGAGGTTAAAGTCCGCGCAGATCTTCATGAGGCTGCACTTGAGAAGCATTAATTTGACAGCCAACTGGAAGAAGCGTGGAAAAAACTGACCTGACTGCATGATCAGTTCCCAAAACGCTGAGCGGCACCACAATGACCGCTGTCACCTCCCGAGTCCCCCGATGCAGATGCGCGAGAACCGCCATTACAAAAAGCATAGTCTTTCCAAGGCCGCATCCAGCTACGACCCCAGTATCCAGCCCTGCCTCGTGCGCGTCACCCACCTGCGTCTGGTACGGGTGGAGCTCCACTTCTCCCAACCCTTTGCCCAGCTTCAACCTACGTCCGATTGCGGCCCAGTCCTCAGCAGACGTTTTCTTTCCACGAAGGAGCGCTGTTCGGGCAAGTGAGGCCGCCTTGAGCTCGAGCTGTCGAGAGGCAGAGGAACTTTGGTCGTTCGCGGGTGTTGATGGGCGTTGCATGTGACGAGAGGCGGACGAAAGGTGCTTATGAAGGAGTGGAAGCATGATTGTGTGTTCTTCTCAGGCAGGGAGCTGGAGAAAAAACGAGAACACAGCCTTTGCAAGAGAAGAGAAGTCAGGGGCACCATCTCGGAAGCTTCCGGCTGCTTCCGGCTCGCTGTTTTTTGGACGCGTTCCTCACCCTCGTTCCCTCTCCAACCATCCCCTCCCCCGTTGGGTACCGTCAGCCTGTGCCGTTTGGCTATGCAGCAGCCAACAACCTCAACAACCTCCTTCGACTCTCCGGGTTGTGCAGGCAAGCGAGCAGCGGCCAGCCTCCCATCGCCAACTCCCCCAACTTCCCTCCTTAATACAATCAATCGAGGTTGATAGACCTAGCCATGGGAGCCGAGGCGGATGGGAACACGTAGTGAGTAAGGAGATTTGGGTTTGAGTTGCTATGTTGTGCTGGACGAGGACCGGGGCAGCTGACATGATGGGAGAACGGCTACGTCGCGTTATATGTGTCTCAATTCAAAACGCCTTGCGTTCATTGTAAGTTTGTTGGAAAGTAAAACAAAAAGGCTTCCGTTCAAGCTCGCGTTGGCAGCCAACTGATCACTTTTGATCACGACACGCGCGCCCCAAGTTGTGCAGGCTGACAACAACGGCGGAGCCACCTCCCGTCAGCGCTACTCGGTAATGCGTGTGGATGTTGGAAGTTTTCCTTGTCTTGAGAGTCCATTCGTCACGGTTTGCAATAGTACGTGTTTGGGTCAACTTTTGACGCGTGTTGCGGAGGAGGAAGGCAGGGGTAGCTGACCAGGTGTGCACGCATTCCTCAGACGTTCGGTCCGTTGGTTCTTATCTATCTGCGCTTGTTTTGGACTGCAGCTTTTCCCAAATGACGCGTTCAGAGTGAGCTGTCCTGGCGGATATTCGTCAGAGCTTGCTCTGCTCTTAGTCCGGCTCCGTGGCTCGCTTTGCAGTATGTATAGCTAGAAAGAACCAGGTTTACAATGCTGCAAATCTACTAATTCCCACTTCCCTCTTCAACTTCCTCATCGTCCTCCTCCTCGTCATCCCCACCCTCATCCTCATCTTCAGCATCCTCATCCTCATCCTCCTCCCCCGAAAGATCACTGATCACCTCCACTTGCGTAAGGATCATTGGCCTGGGCTCTTTCAGACCCTTTGCTGCTTTCCGTGGCCTTGGTTGCTCCTTCTGAACGACA
Source organism: Phenoliferia sp. Uapishka_3 (assembly GCA_035521515.1). Lineage (NCBI taxonomy): Eukaryota > Fungi > Basidiomycota > Microbotryomycetes > Kriegeriales > Kriegeriaceae > Phenoliferia > Phenoliferia sp. Uapishka_3. The sequence continues at coordinate 11,158 of JASZXU010000110.1, forward strand.
CTGGCCTCACTCAAGCCCAGGACGTCCTCCTCTGCTGTTGCGGCCGGAGGTCGAGGTGCGTCTTGAGTAACTTTTGTTTTCTTTGCAAGCGAGGTTTTGTCAGCAGCTTGGAAAGTACTCTTTTCCCCGGTAAAAGAGTACCTACACTCAGTGTTAGACTGTCACGCAGGAACGCCGCTCCAGTCCCGGAGCTGAAGAGCTCCTTGAGGTCTTTGGTCCCAAAGATCATCGCTGTCCCCGCTGATGTGATGGTGAGCACAAGCACCTGCGCTCCAGTGACAGTGATGAGCTCCCGAGCCTATTGGGTCTGAGTCAGCGCGGCCCGTCCCACAGTGCCCCGTTCTCTGTCGCACCTTGTTCAGCATGGTCGCGCGTCGCTTCGAGTAGGCCTGCTCTCGTTTCTTGGAATCGAACTGAAAGACTAATGGCTTCCGGGCGCCTCGCTGCCTTGGAACCTTAGCCTTGGGTGATTTAGGCTTGACACCCGCACCTGCGGACGCCGTCCCTGCTCCCTCAGACCGCACTCGCACTCCAGCCCCGTCAGATCCCAGGATCCCTTCCAGCTCTACTCCACCAAAAGCTTCCTCCCCACCGGCTCGGTCCTCTCCGCCATCAGGAGGGTTTTCAGCTTCGACCACAAGCGCACGCTTTGGCCGAGCTCACTTCTTTCCCTCTGGTAGCACGGGTATCGAATTTACCTGTGGGCTTGTGAATGTGGTCTTAGCCTTGGCGTTTAGCTTGGTGGCCCCCTTTGCGGTCGCTTGCCGATTTTAAGCAGTGGAGTCTGAGAATTCGGAGACTACAAGGTGCTACATTGCATATTATGAAAGAGGTCTGTGAAGAAACTTTACACTTTCCTCAAACGCTGAGACCAAACCGAGCTGTCTCGTCATCCTGAGGGTTTTTGCGTGGTAACTGGAATTGACTGGGACTTCTAGACATAAGTTCTTTGGCCACAGTAACTCATTGCATATTGTGAAAGAGGTCAGTGAAGAAACTTCACACTTTCGTCAAACGCTGAGACCAAACCGAGCTGTCTCGTCATCCTGAGGGTTGTTGCGTGGTAACTGGAACTGACTGGGCCTTCCAGACATCAATTCTTTGGCCACAGTGCTTTGTCACCAACTGTGAAGGGGGTCAGTGAAGAAACTACACCCTTTCGTCGAACGCTGAGACCAAACCAAGCCGTCTTGTCATCCTGGGGGTTGTTGCACGTTAACTGGAATCGACCGGGACTTCCAGACGTAAATTCTTTGGCCACAGTACTTCATTTCATATTGTGAAGGAGGTTCGTGAAGAAACTAAACACTTTCGTCGGACACTGAGACCAAACCAAGCCGTCTTGTCATCCTGGGGGTCGTGTGCGGTAACTGGAACTGACTGGGCCTTTCAGACGTGAATTCTTAGGCCACATTGTTTCCTTAGGATTTGGATCTGATCATTCCTTTTCTCACAATGATTGACCGCTTGTATTGGTTTTTCTTCCTCTCTCTCTGGATTGGGACTGACGTTGGAAGCCTTGCATACACACTTCATCATCTCCTGCACAAGCTCCACAAAACTCACAAACCCTAGGTACAGATTCTGCAGCCTCTTCATCATCCTTCTCCAAAAAATTTGGCACATCCTCATCCCGCTCCCTCGTGGTGTTCGCTTCATCTCGTTTATATCTTGCCCTTTCTTCCTCAATTCCCTCCTGGACCCTCCAGCACATCTTGCTTGCGCTTCTTTGAGACTGTGACTGAAAGACGCGTCATGTCTTCCAGCATCTCGACGAGTTCGTCAGCGTCGAGAATGACTTGGCGGTCCACGTTGTATTCCGAAAGTGCGAGAGGGAGGTTCGTGTTACTGAGGGCGTCGATTGAGACTTCGACCGTTGGAAAAGGGGTGGGGAGAAGAGTGTTGATGGAGAAGGTAGAGTTGGGGTGGTGAAGCTGAGTAACTTTTCCGTGGCGGAGATAGAATTGCCTGAAGTGAGCCTTGAAGTGCTCAGACTCGAGTGGATGGTAGTCAATGTCAAGTAGAAGCGCAAGGTTGACCTGAGGCAGAAGTGAGCTATCTTAAGCCTCTAGAGATTGCTATTACTCACACCATACTCCGGGCCCAGGAAGATTTCAATCTTCCTCATTGCGTTATCAAGCTGCTGCGAGTCGGCGACTTCGAGAATGACAGTTCTTGGGAAGGTCAGATCGTCCGCACTCTCGGGTGTCGCCCAAGACTGGTCCGGTTGCTTCGACCAGCCCGTTTTCTTGCTGATCATCTCTAATTATAACAGAATCCTATCAGCTCCGCCCGGGTCCCGCGGCACAATGGAGTGAGCTCACCAATGTTCATGCGATTTCTGACTTTAGAGACCTCCTTCCAGTCTCTCAACCCTTCCCTGAGCGCATCCTTTATCCCTGCAACTGCTGCACCGTAAATAGGGCCAAGGCTCGCCGTGAGTACCAACTTCGAATGACCTTCCCACTCGATCTTATTGACCCAACCCAGCGCGTCACGCACGAGCCACGCGACCTTGTCTCTTCCACCGCAGAGATCCGCATCGACGTCGAAATAAAACTTGTCGGTTGTAGGCTGAGGACGTTGGAGCGCGTTGAGAGAGGCGAGAAGCTGGGTCGCGCTCGTTATAGGTCGGAGGGAGAGCGCCGCGAGCTCTGCGTGTGGCATGGTGGACTTTATCGCGCGGAAGTTATACCAGTCCGTGGTGGAAGTGAATCTTCGGCCCCTCGTCCACTCCAGTCGCCCCGATGTCTCTTGCGAAGTTGAGAGCCGCGGAGCCCAAGGGCGAAGACGCAAGTGGGCGGAGATTGGTTTCCGCGAAAGAAGATAAGCAAAGGTCTCAGCGATTAGGTTGATATTGATTCGGGAAGAAGAACGGAGATAAGTGGCAGATTGAGCCAACCGTTGGCGGACTGTTGCGCACGTTCTTTCTGACTTCTGCCTTGTCACGAACGCGAACGTGACTTTGAATGATCGAAGTTTCGCCGCACAAGATCTTCTCTTTTCTTATCTTCTCCACAAAGTTCTTCATCTCGTTTATTCGCATTCGTATTCGCATTCGCATTCGCATCCGCCCTCCTCCCTCTGGCATGCGCCTCCGTCCCTTGCGCCCTCTCCCACTGCCTATTCCACTCCTCGCGCTCATCCTCGCCGCCACCTCAACAACCGCCACCTCAAAACTTACAGGCCGATTCGTACACCTTACTGACCTCCATCCGGACACGAACTATCTCTACAACTCGAGCGTAGCGGGCGCATGTCATTCAATGGAGCCGAGAAAGGGCGAGCGAGCTGGATGGTGGGGTACTGCGGTTAGGTGAGTCGGCAGGGCTCGTTTTCGCTGGGCTGTGTCTGCGTGAGCTCCTGCTTTAGATGGAGATGAATGGCGACAACCGGAGGAATAGTCGCAAGACTCGTGCAGATGTGCAACTGGCGGCAATTTGGCAGCGACGCAATCGCTCTATCTCTATTCGTTCGCTCCTGCCGAGCAAATGGAAGACAGAACGCTGGGAAAGTCCTCCAGCTACATTGGGTGCAGAATGGATAGGCGGGGAGGGTGCTAGGGCCTGCTAGGGAGGGCGTTCGGCGTTCCTATTTTTGTGTTGATACTTCGTGACGTGCGAAGGACTGCCGACGTGCTCCCTGCAGTCAGGAAATGTCAATTAGTGTCGATCCGTAATTCCCTCCTCTCTTCTTGCGTTTCATTGGCGAGGTGCGCGCTTCAGCTCGCGAGCGTTGCTCCGGCTCGAAGGACGTATTCAGTCTGCTCTGATGCGGCGCGCGACCAGCGAATTAGGACCACTGGGCGTCACGTCAGGTCTCATCTCGCTTTGACTTCGAATCTGTGCTGGACGGGCCGTTAGTGAGGGCTGGAGTAACGAGCGAAGAAGCTGTGTTGACGGGGCTCGACACTTGCTTCACGGTGACGAGCCAGGATGATGTCCAACTTAAACTTCTTACGTCTCAGAGAAAATGTCAGAGTGATGGAGCTTTCAATAGGGGAAAACGCGAAGCGCGTGACTAATGCGCGACGCCCTGCTGCCCTTCAACACACCTTTCCCCATCCATCGTGTAAAGCTTTCCATGCTGACCCCCTTTTTTGTTTCCTCTCAGCGACTGCGACGCCCCACTAAACCTCATCAACGCCACATTCGACTGGCTCGAAGCGAACTTTAAAGGCGAAGTCGATTTCGTCGTTTGGACGGGCGACAATGCGCGACATGATATCGACAGTCGAGTACCTAGAAGTATGCCGGAAATCTTCGAGTTAAATAGATATATTGCGGGGAGGATAAGGCAGACGTTTGGAAAAGTCCCGGTCGTTACTAGTATTGGGAATAATGGTGAGTGGGCGGAAGGGAGACAGGGAGAGGGAGAGTGCCGAGCTAACGGCTGTCGACAATTTTTTTAAGATATTTATCCGCATAACATCATGTTTCCGGGTCGTGAGTTTTCCTTCAAGATTCAAAGTGCGAAAAGTGCTAACTTTACGTCGCTCTTCAGCTTCATCAATCACCAACGAGTTTCTCGAGTCCGTTCACTTTTTTCCACCCGGCAAATCTTGAGGCTCACTCTCTCTCCACAGCATCTGGCGCCACTTCATTCCCGAAAATCATCTCCACACCTTCGCCGGCGGGGGCTACTACTCCATCGACGCAATTCCAAACCACCTCCTTCTAATCTCCCTCAACACTCTCTACATGTTCGAAAACAACAAAGCCATCGATGGTTGCGTTCCGGACGACGGCTCTGGTCGGAATACGGATCCAGGGACGGAGCAGATTGCGTGGTTGGAACAACAGCTGCTGTTGGCGAGAGCGAGAGGGATGCAGGTTTGGTTGACGGGACATGTGCCGCCGACGAAGGAGAATTGGTATGAGAGGTGTTTTCAGACGTATGGAGAGCTGGTTTTAAGCTTTCATGATACCATCGTTGGGTGAGTTTTGCTTTTCCGACGCCTTGAAGTGGATGAGCAAGAGCTTAACTGATTTCGGTGCGCAGACAACTCTTCGGCCACATGAACGTCGACCACGCCTCCTTCATCTCCGCCTCCGAAGTACTTCCCTCCTCCCAATCATACTCGCACCTTCCCTCCTCCCTCTCCCCACCCATCTCCACCTTCCGCTCCGGCGGGTCCATCGCGGACGCACTCAAAGCTTCTTACGAATCGCTCCCAAGTCGTCGAAAGACAAGACTCCAGGACTACTCGGTCGTCAATATCAACCCGAGCGTTATTCCGACGTACTTTCCGGCGGTAAGGATATGGCAGTATAATACTAGTGTCGAGAGTCGGTGGAGACAGCCGATGGATTTGGAAGTGAGGAGTGGAAATGAGACGGTGGGGAGGGCGCTGTGGCAGGACGAGGAGGATGCGGAAGAACTGGAAGTTGAAGATGTGGAGGAGAAAGAGAGCGAGGAAGAAACTTTCGCCTACTCGACTGCCATTTCCGCCGTCGCCGCTACTCTCAAGCTTGCACCCTCCGCCCTTCTTTCCCTCATCCTCCCCGCCCATCCAGTCATCACCTTCCTCTCCAACTCGCTCATCAAAAAACGGAAAGACAAAAAGAAGAAGCGAAAAAAGCACCACAAGCGTCCCGCACCTCGCATGCCTCGCCATTTCTCCCCCGACTCTCCTTCGCTCACCAACAAATATCTCTCACCACTCGGCTACACCCAATTTTACATAGATCTAGACGACGCGAACCTTCATTCTGGATTCGGACCTGGCGAGGAAGCTCAACAGCTCGAGGCGGAGTCGACGTTGCTGAGTAAACGTCCTTCGCCCAACTGGGATGTGGAGTATGTCACTTTCGGAGCGGAAGCTTATGCGAAGGGGTTACTGGGGAAAGGACAGGAAGGAGGACCTGTGACGGTGGGTGCTTTGCCGATTGAGATGAGGCGAGCGATGGAGGAGAGTGAAGGATCCTCAGAAGCAAGCCGGGAGAAAGACCTTGTAAAAAGGTTGAAGGAGGGAAAGCTGGTGCCGTATGAGTTGGAGGATTTGACGGTGGGAAGCTGGGTTGGATTGGCGAGGAGAGTGGTGAAGAATAAGAAGAGGTGGAGGAAATTTGTGAAGAAGATGTTTGTGGGGAGTGGGGTCAAGGCGTAGAAAGATGTAGAGAGTAGATACCGGTATAGACATTTGCATGATATTGAATTTGTTGGCAAGCAGTCTTTGGTGAGTTTGCCGAAGATGCCTTTGCCTCGCGGCAAATTTTCAGGCGCCGACTTCGTTGCTTGTACCCAATAAAGCACCAGACTCGGAGATACTTCAGCTTTGCAAACGAATTAGATCGACCAGACCTACTCCTCAAGCTTGACCTACTCTTGCAGACACCTTCGATCCGCTATAGCTCAAAGCCATCGTTAGGTCTGCGAAGCGACCGAAGCACTCTCTCCATGAACGTCACGCGGTGCAGTTGCGAAGCCTGCTTCTCTTCGCCAACAATGAGAACGTCGACGAGCATCTCGCAGAAGAGAGCTGCTCTCTGTCGAGCTTCAAATATCAGGGCCTGAGAAGTAACCTTGCAGACATTTTCGTGCTCTCGAGCGTCCGTATCGTGCCCTCAAGCTGATCCCAGACGTAAAGCTAGCTTTACTACACCCGCGCAGTCCTCCTCAAATGCTGAGTTTCACCTTTGCTATTGCACCCGAGAATTCTTCATCGCTCGCTCAAGTAATCGATCCTTTCGCTCACGGCTTGCCCAGTGTACTCTACCCGGAGGAACTCGAATGGCGACGCCCCTGCCTTTGCTTTGAAGGAGTCAAGGAGTTGATGACTAGCCATGAGCTGCTGAGTGAGTGCAGACAAGTCGTTCTGAAGTTGCCGCAAAGCTTTGAAGTGTTCATTTCTTTCCGCGGCCCTCCGGCCCACGCCAGCCCTGCAAGTGTGGAATACGCGTAAGCTCCCTTCGTCAACGCATCGCATTTAGGGAGAAAAGCTTACAAACACTTACTGCCCTTCTCCGGTGAAGCTAGCCCAAGACTTCCCAGATGCTCCCTCACTTCTTTCTCTTCCTTAAGCGATAATCCCCCCTTCCGATGCTCCGACGGGGGTTCGTGGTGGGGCAGTTGAGGTCGGTCGCCAGTTGTGGAGCGAGGGCATATGAGCTGAGAGTTAGAAAGGCAAGGAGTACCATAGATATGAGTCGGCTCATATTTTTGCGCTAGGTGGTGGGATCGAAGAGGAGTGGGTTGGAAGAGGGATGGAGAAGGATGAGAGAGGAAGAGGAAAACTCTCGGACGTCGCTCGAAAGACCCGAGGTACCCCTGACCTCGTAGTCTTCCTTTACGGGCGGATGACTCGATGGCTTGGTAGGTCTTGAGACCCGAAAAGTAATCAACAATGACTGGAGAGCCCTGAAGCGTCCTTCGCACTCGCAGTGGTGACTTTCCAGTTGAGGCATGAAAATGGCGCAGAGGCACTATTATGTAAAGATAATGATCTATCACAAGGATTCAGGCAGCTTACTCAAGCAAAAGCTTCTGTCGCACATTTTCGGTTCCAAGCTCGCTATGAGCGACAGACAGCAAGGACAGAAAAAAAGAAAATCAATCTCGGAGAGGAGAAAAGAATTCGCAAAGAGGTGCACTCTGTCTTCATCGGTAAAGTTATGCCTACTTCAATACGAAAATGCAAATATCCTCCTGCCACCTAGCTCCCACCACGTTGACCGCGCTTAGACCCAAGCAGCGTCTCGATGTAACTGTCCGTCCCCGAATCGAGCCTACGTCTTTCCTTCTCCAGAGCATCGTCCCTTTTGTCCAAAGCATCGTACTTCTGGGTCAAATCCACCTTCTCTCTCTCCAAGCCGTCGACGCCGGCTGCGGTCGGGTTCGCTTTCATCACCACCATACGCTGTTGGTAGGCTTGAAGTTCCGTATAGTAAGCGGTCCAATCAATCTTGGATGAACTTCGCTTCGTTGTAGCCTTTCTCTTTCATCATTCGCTTGCAGGAGCTGGGATTGCGCACACTAGCACGTCAGCGCCGCTCGACCGAAACATCCCAAGACGAGATAGCTTACAAACACTCGAAGCACCAGAAAGGTGGCTTGCAGGTAGCTGTCTCATTCGCTTCAACGTTGGGGGGCGGAGCTCTAGTGTCCATCTCGGGATGTATGACGCGAGGGTGTAGGTGTTGGTGACTTGGGAAGGCAACCAGATGTGAAGGAGGGTAGAAGCTGAGAGTGTAATGAGTGACGAGGGGCAGGTGGGAGCGTGAGCGAGGTTAAGGCTTTTTATCTACGAGGAAAGCTTGAGGGTGAAGAAAGATGAATGGGGTGGGGAGAGGTAGAGAGGCGTCACTCGAAGGTCGAAAGCGTGAAAGTTGTGACCCCTGATTCTTTGGTTCCTCACGACGGTAGTTGACGAACCTCAAAAAAGACACTTAAAGAAAGAAAGCTTCGTGGTTACACTGTGGCAAGATCAGGATCCGTAGTTTCTCTGCCGTTAATATTGTGGCTGTCATTGCGAAGGTTGCCTGAGCCCACTTGCCTTCTTACAAGCTTGTACTAGCGGACATCACTGTAATGAGTCGGCTTGAAAGTCTTGAGTAGCCTCTTTTTAGGCAACAAAGAACGAACGACTACCTTCGGAGTGTCGCTTTTATTTCTGCAACATGTGATACTCGTCGCCATCGAAGGCCTTCCTCTTTGACTCACCTCCGAATCAACTCTTCCTTCAAGACCTAATGTATTGTGTAAAATGCGTGCATCAAAGTAGTGTGAGATCCCTATACGGGGCTTGAAGTGGAACAAAGCGCAACCAAGTTGAACTCGATCGAATCCGAGAGTTTCGCCAACCCCCGAATGACTTTGGCGGTGTCCTATCAGATATCAGATTCCATTATCAGCTTGCATCCACGTTCAGTAGAGCTCGGGTTCATACTACCCTCCAGAAGACCCTTCTCAATCCTCCCCCTCCTCAAAACTCCCTCCCTTGCACCGTCCAGCTCCACAAGCCACCCATCCCATTCCACGAAAGCCACAAAATGATGGTCGACTTTCGCCTCGATCGCAGGGACCGCAGTCTGAGTACCAGTGCTGGCCGCTTCGATATGTGTTGAAGCGAGTGCGGCTGATGAGGCGAGGAGTGGAGAGCGTTCGGAAGGTGGGAGGGTGCGAGCTTTGGCAAATATTGAGAGGAGTGGGGAGTTGGCATCTGCAGCGATGAGTTAATATGCTTCTCATTTAGGCAAAGCTCCGGAGTTCCAAAAGAAAGTGAAATACCGAGCGGCACCCCGGCGTTCGCAAGAGCATGAATGAGAGCGTACGTTCCGCAGGCGTTGCCGACTGAAGGGCAAGAGAGATTATTAGTGTTCGCGAAGGTTATCCAGTCCAGACAATCTAACTCGTTTGAGGAAACCACAAGACTCCCTCCATTCCTTCAGCGTTTCGTCCCTCTTTCTCCACCGAAGCGTCTTCGAGCTTGCGAAGTTCGTAATACGCGGGGACGAGAGCGACGACCGCCTTGACCGGGGTGTTTACCCTTAGTTGAGAAATTTTGTATCAGCTTTTATTGTTCGAAAGTCTTGGAATTCGAGCTCGCACCAAGACAACGCCTCAGAATCCAATCCGTAGCACTCTTGGAAGCACCATTGAATTGGGTCGAGGCCGAGATTTGTAGCCCACTTGTTATATGATTCAGGGTTACTGTGAGACGAGATTTTGAAGTAAGTAGTTTGAAGTAATCAAATGCATTTGTTAAGGCAAGCCAACCTCTCGAGTGCAAACCAGCGGGGTCTCGTGTCGCCTGGAAAGCTCATATGGGATGATCACTGCAGGTCTGAGAAGATATTCGAAGGTGAGAAAGGGAGTTGAACAGCTGCGCGGCAGGTGATGGAGAGCAACAGGCAAGCACGTCGACGCGCAAGCATGTTGTGGGGCCCGCCGGTTCCTGCAACTTTCACGAGTCCAGTTTCCTTCGCGCACTTATCTGCTTTTGAAAAGGAAGTTGTTCCAAACTTATTTCGAGGAGCGTCGTGAATTGCTTCTGCAATTTTGGTCGTGCCAAACGTTGTGTCGCGCTTAACATCCTCCCCGTCCCGCAAGTCTTCGCGGCTACGCCACCAGAACCTTTTGCGCTCGCAATCAACTTCAAAACGGTGATCTTCAACCTTCTTTTAACGGAATTATATCTACTGATCCCTGTCTGAACAAAAGAACAGTTTCAGTCGCATCGAGTTGCAGATCTTGAGCAAATCAATGGCGCTTTGAGTGAGAGAGAGTTTTTTTGCAGACTCCCAATGGAACAGAATCCGTACCATTCTCGCGAAAGGAGAGTTCAAAGATATAGCTCATATACAAATATCAGCTAGCCACTTTTATTCACAACAATACAAAGCTCTCGCTAAGCGGATCCATCCCTGAGCGGGTGCCGTCCTCCACATTCGTAAGTGGCTCCACATCTACTGCAATTGTTTCGAGCCGTGGATCGTAGCGCGTGTAGCGTGTGGACCGTGTCCAACCTGCACGACGACTGACAAGGTAGTTCGGCGCAACGGATTGTTGGACTGTAACGGCTGCCTGCGAACTCCTGGTCGTCGCTCGGTCGTCGGCGCTGCCGCCAATCGAAGTGTTGAGCTCGTCAATAAGGCGCGAGTTTTGCGGTTGAAAGATCGGTATTGAGGGAGGTCGGTGGGAGTATAAGCTTCCGGAGAACTCTCGTGCGGCGGCGGGGAGGAGGCAGCGAGTACCCTGGCTGTCGGCGAGGTTGACGATGAGGTCCCACTTTGACTTTTCGGCTGCAGAAATGAATTGTTCAGCTGCTGTTCACCTTTCCAGGTATTGGAGGACCTGCCATTGAGCTTATAATGGGGGATACCACCGACTATCGCCTTCAGCAGATTGAGCTCTCCGCGACGAAAGTTTTGCGCCTTCAGAGTGTCCGAGCTGTCAATCTTCCCTGTGACGTCGAGGTCACGGTGGAACTAGCAGGTAGGGGTGTCAGTATGATCTCTCAGGATGATCAAGGGGAACTACGAACGTAATGAAGAATAGAATGCGCCGCCTGTTGCGCAATGACGGCTAAGCAAGCGACTTCACGGCTCGCGAGGTCATCCAGGATCTCACCCTGTTGAGATCTGCTCTCCGCTTTTTCGAGGTCACTGATTTTCTACCACTCAAATCGTCAGTACTGCATTATGTTGAAAGGAACGAGCCGATTGACGAACCTCCTCAAACCCATCGTGATGTTTATGACTGATATACAGCACAGTAGGCTGCTCTGGTTGAACCCATCCCCACTCATCTCTCGGGAACCTCATCCCATTTATCTCCTGCACCTTGCTATCGCAGAGCCTCACCTCGACTTCCTCGCTCCACTTTGACAATTGGTCCCGCATGTACTCCTCTTCGTCCACAAAGTACTCCCGAGTCGTACTCGCGAACGCAGTAAAGGCGGGCCAGTAGTGGCGGCGGATGTTGACAAAGACCTTGGAAGAGATGCCGTTGATGAAGAGCGTGGCGAGGACGGCGATGTGTGAGTCGATCTTCTTGGTTGAGAGGATGGCGTCCGTCTTGGGATCTCGGCGCTCGAAGGTGATGGAGGAGCGTAAAGTCAGGTTGGCGGCTTCAGTGGGGCTCGTATCTTGAATGCAGCGTCGGTTAGAGCGGGGCATCGTGTAGGTGCGAGAGAGCTTTCGAGTTTGATATTTTGGGAGAGCGTTCCGAGTCTGATTTTGCATGTGACTTGGAAACAACGGCTCCAAGAGTCTCGTTGGAAATGGTCGTGAACTCATCTTCGTGGTCAAAGGAGTGAGATCAAGCTATCTTTGATTCTGTCGTAAATAGAGAGGGTTAGCGTAGCCTTCGAAAAATGACCAGTTTGCAAGCTTAACACGGCGCGACCGAACCAACAGCACCTCACTTCACGGCTTCGCGATCCGTTGAGCGAGAAACGAGAAATCAGCAGTTTCCTGGCTCAACCACCCCCGATCAAGTCTGAAATGCGACTTTGCTGATTTCAATGGGAATGCCTTCACGAGCCCGACACTTTGATAGTGACATTCGCACTTCCAGCCATTAAAGCGCCTCCCACTCCGGAAGCTACCGCTGCTCCACCGGATGCCAGTGCCCCCGTTCCCACTCCCGTCATTCCTATCGACGTCAAGGCCGAAAAGGCTGCGCCAGAAACACCTGAGATGGTGCCACCAAACCAGGCACCTTGGACTCCAGCTGCAACCGAAGCTTGATAAAGGCAAGGAGTTTAGTGGCTGATGAAATAAATCGGGATAGAGACCTTACACCCAACGATACCGGCACTTCCGAATCCTATGAGGGGAAGGACGACTGGCGCGGCAAGGACAGAAGCCCCCGTAGCTACGAGGAGGATCCCTAGGAATAACCGCGGCGTGAAATCGGTGGATGCGCCAAGTCCACCGGCGTCCACCGCCCGCCGGGAAGCCGTTCCGCCAGGAACGAGTAACGCTGACTCGCCCTAATGCGCACAATCGTAATGTCCCATTACAAAATTAAACTGCACGGGAGGCTTCCACACAACAGCACCCCTATCGCCCGCCCATTCTTTCTTGACATTGCCCTCGACTGTCCGCCTCGCCTTCGACCCGGTCAGGAATTTTAGTGGGGGGAAGCAAAATATACGTACGAAGAAGAGGTTATCCCTCAGCCCGGCCAACCGCGGCCCGACCACAATAAATCCGGTGAACGTCGCCTTCATGCTCTTGCTTCCCTACCACCACCTTCTCAGTTCCCTATTCGACCACCAGCCAATTCCATACACCAATCGAACTTCATTAGCCATGGCAAACTCCCTTTCTTTCGCCAACCTCGCGCCGTCTCTCGCCCACCTCCCCACCACACCCCTTGCTCCCGGAGAGAGCGCAGCACGGATGGCAACGGGAGGCCAACGACCAAGTGCGTGATCCTCCTTCAGCCACCACTCCAGACTCCCTCTTCCCGATCGTTGCTGACTCCTGCAACATTTTTTTACGCTCTCAGGACAGGTCGCTCGCATGTCCACCGGCCCTGCCCCCGGAGCTCGTAGACAAGCTATCAGTGAGCCTTCCGTCCACTCTCACCAGTGCGATTTGATTCTGATTTACTATACCTAGTCAATCGCCGCAACATCGCAAGGTCCGCGGCGGCTCGTTCCCGGCTCGACTTAGACTTCGAATGGCCCGCGGAGGCGATAGTAAGTTCTTGACTCCCGACGTTCGCCCTGGAGCAGCACTGACAACTACTTACCAGATCGGCGAGTCATTACTTCGATTCGAGATCAAGTTCGCCGATTCCTGGGTCACCCCTGCTGAGTGGCGCTTCTGGCGTCACGAAGTTCGTCGGAGACATTGCCAGGTTTGTCGCCCCATCCTGCCACAAACCACACGCTGATCCCCTTGATCTGTGATTCAGGATCAGCTCGGTAACCGGTATGTTTCGTGGGAACCCAGCTGGCAGTTGCGCGACGACGCGAGCGACGAACTCAAAGCGGCGTGGTACCGCACAGTGCGTATGCGAGGACACTCGGTTTCTCTTTAAATGCTCTTGTAGACCCTGAATATCCCGATTTTGCTGTCATCTGGTTCAACACGAGTAGTTAATCTATTGTAGTCTTGAGGGCAAATGTAGAAGCTGTTAATGAACGTAGGATCTGATTGGCATTGATAAATAGACTTGAAAGATGAGCGAAAGGTCCTCAATTTTTCTCGGAGCGCTCAGGTTTGTCCCATCGAGGATCCAGTTCGATCTCTTGAATCGCCTGCTCCACCGCACACAGACCCGCGAGGTATTCACGACGCAGAGGGGCCGTTGTCAAGCCCTGGCCTGCTGGCAACCGGAGCGCCTCCCACTGGTCGATCCCTAGACGGACACACCATGCGTCCACCTTGCTCTGATCCTTTTCCACACCTAGCCAGTAAGCATCATCGACTGCGAGAAAGAGAAGACACGCGGGAAAGCACGTCAGCCGTAGGCGCCAGACGGTTTTAAGCAACTCAAGATCACTCACATTCACCCGTTCCCTCTCCAGCCGCGCCAGAGTTTCGTTTCGACCTGCGTGTATCGGTCGAGGTCTCGAGGTGCTCGTCGGTGCGATGCCGCTTCATTTTGTTAGTGGGGGCGGGCGCGGCGGTCTTGGGAGGATTCTTGCCGGATAGTTTCGCGCCAGACGGCTTTGCGAGGGTAGATGCAGTCGACTTCTTAACGCCGTTCTTGCCGTGTGGCGGCGGGGGTGCGGCGTAACCGCGGGGAGGTGGATTGAAGTCGCTTTCATCGCCGGAGTCGCGATCAGTCACGTCTCCTGCGTCCGGGGCACGACCATGGGCGGCGCCGTTTTGTAGGTTCTCTTCTTCGGAACTCGCTTCGGATTCTTGGGCAGCTTTGGACTTGGCCTTCGCGCCCGAGGTCGCCTTCAATTTCGCTTGAGCCTGTTACGCGGACCGGTAGTCAGGAAGGCGCGTAGGGCGGCTCACATAACCAAAACCAACAGATACCACTCACATTGACCTGTCTCGTATGCGCCGCCTTTTCGGTCGCCGCTTGCTTTTTCTCCTTCTTCGTGAGTGCCTTCGTTCGACGAGCACTGGGGGAGTGGTTGGGCGGTCGAACAACGGCCGGCTCCTTTGCAAGCAAAGGATTCCAAATCAGTTCGGGGTTCTCTTCTAAGCCTGAAAAGTCCAGGACCAACCTCCACTTTCGCTTCCTCCTTGGCGGCTTTGCCTTTCTTGCCTTTCGAAGCTTTGGGCGGCGAGCATGCGATGGCGACACCCCCTGTGGTAGACACTGCGAAGAAGTCTTGTACATTCTCGTCGAAGTCCAACTCCAATGCGAGGTCTGTGACAGACTCCACTCGGTCGACCGCGCGTTTCAGAATGGGGGCAGGCGCGATAGCAGGCAACTTCCTCGATGCCATCGAAGCGGGTGAAGTCATACCCACCGGCTTATGAGGCGAAACTTGCTTCTGAGCGCGAGACCTCGGTGATGGGGAACCGACGGCGTCTGCGATGTCGACCGTTTCCGTGGACTCGCGAGCTCGAGGTGTTCCGTGGCGAGGGCGGCATTCCTCGCAGAGAGCTTCACCGGCCTTGCAAGCACAGGTGCGGTCTGGAGCCGGATGCGATCGCTGGAGTTGGGGACTAGGTGGCAAACCTTGGCGACGGAACTGGGGTAGCTTGTTAGGGAGGTTGGCGAACGCGGACGGAGTTGTCGAGTCACCTACAGAGCGGTAAGAAATCAGCAACAGCAGAAAGATTAAAGAGAGTGACTGTGATACTCACTATCACCGGCATGGGATTGACCTCGCAACTTCTCGTAAGCCGCATTGTGTTTCTCCACCTTCGGGGCCGACTTCCGTGGTGGACGTTCGCCATGCTCTTCCATCGCGGCGGCGATACCTATCCGAGTCTTACGAGCTTTACGGTGTTTTTCTTTATGCAGCGTGATATAATGTGCTACCATGGAGACAGCAAGCGCACCAGGTCGGACGTAAGTCGAGGGGGCGTGTTTGTTCGCGAGTGCTCGGGTCTTCCTTTCGCCGGGGACAGAGTTTCTCGCGGCGTCGATGAGATGCTCACACATGAGTCCCATCAAATCCAAGTGGGGTTGTTGTTGAGGAAGGGGTCCTTTGACGTAAAGAACGTCGATGATACCGCCAGCTATTGCGTGGAGAATTTGGAACGCCGGACACCGTTTGTTCCCGCCAACCATCGAGACGCCGTCGGGTCGAAGACAGTGCGGTGCAAGGGGGACGAATTTGAAGGCGACGTTGGAATATTCGGGCGCTGCGAGCATTTTCTCCCAGACGTCTGGAGGGAAACCTCGACTGCGAGGGAACTCTGGGGAGGTATTGAGGACGTCCCAGTAGAGCAACGCCTGTTGGTCCGCCTTTTCGACGGTGATTCCGAGAGGAAAGTCCTCGTCGTCCTGGGTAGGGATGTGTTTCTTTCGCGAGGCGGGAGGCACGTTCGGCTTGACGTCGTATTCCATTTCGCGGGCTCGAGACGAGGAGGTCGGACCTGCGTTGCCATCCGGGTCAGCGACCAGGGGGTCACGTCGACGCTGAGACCGAACTTACGCGAGGATTCTTCGTGATGATAATCACGCCTCTGAATGCCTAGTTGCCTTTCGAGCTCCCTGTTGCGGATTTCGAGCAGGACGACTTTCTCGAGGAGCCACGCGGGTGGAGCGGAGGACGAACGTGGCGAGTGACCGCGAGAGTGCGAGGAATGTCTACGAGAGGGGGACCAGCTCTTGCTCTTGTAGTGGGAAGACGATGAAACGCGCGCCGACGAGGTGCCGTCCCTATGTTCAGAATCGCTAGACGCGTCGCGCGGTCGCGAGTAGTGGGTGCTGACGGAGCTAGACATTGTTATATTCGAGTGGAGACCAGTGAGGGTTGTCGAAGATGTGATTGTCGTGCTGGGTGGCAGGAACAAGCAGGCAGTGTCCTCGGCCTCGCGTCCGTAAATTGAACAGGGGTGTGATTTTGCTCTGCTCTTGGGCCGTTCCCCGCAAGGCTGCAACAGGATTCAACATACCCCGGCCGCCCAACTTCCCTCTGACACTTGACTGCATTCGCCTTCTACCATGCCGCCGACTTCGAAGGCGACATTGGCTGCTGTCCGCCTGGGCAAATCGACGAGACCCGAAGATACCAACTACTTCTTCTGTACTTGTACTCCCTGCACCACGAGCTACGCAGACAAGAAGTTGAATCGGAGGGGCAAGTGGTCTACGTGGGGAACCTGGAACTCACATCGGAAGCGTGCCCTGGCGGAGGGCCGTGACGCTGAAGCCTTCTCGGCGAATCCCCTAGTGGGGCATGTTCGTCGTGAGGCCTACAAGGCCGTCAAGCCAGAATCCGACGTCGAGGGAGACGCAGCGGGAGTCCGAAGCGAGGCAGGGTCTGGGGAGGAGCCTATGGAGGGCGTGATGGAGGGACGGTATCTGACGGGAGATGGCGGAGCAGAGGATCACTTGGGCGGACACGACGAGTTCGTGTGGGACGGAGAAGACGGGCAGACGGAGGAGCCTCTAGATACGGAGAAGAGTGATGACGTAGATCTCATTGGTAACGAAGATGAAGCTTGCTCTGCCGCGGGAAGCGACGAGGTCACGAACGACGAAGAGAGCGACGAAGGCGAGGACCCCGACGATCACACCGGCGACGAAGAGGAATCCGACGATGAAAGTGTGGCTCAGAGCGAGGTGGACATCGACTATCCCTACCCAGAAGCAGACGAAGGACCTCTCTGGTACGATCAAGGCGAAGGTTCGGACGTCGAAATCGAGGACGTCCGTGAAGGCGAAGCCGAGGATGAAGAGGCACAACTCAATCACCATCGCCCACGACCCGGAGACGAAGAGGAACCTTTCGAGCAAGACGAGCGGGAAGATGAAGACGAGAACCTGGCCCGAATGCTGGACGATGTCGACCTCCTCGGGTTCGCCCCTCGAGCGGACTCTCCAGATCTTTGGCCGGATTTCGATGATTTCGGAGGGGGTGGAGTTGATTTCGACGACGAGAACTTTGACGATGATCAAGATGGAGCCGAAGGAGACGGAGCAAATCACGGTGATGCCCCGGACGTCGTGCCTGGAGCAGGAGGGTCGGACGATGAGGAACAAGGCGGGAACGATGATGGTGGGGATGGCGACGAGCCTGGAGAAGGGGACGGAGGAGACAACTCGGATGGAGAAGGAGAGGAGGAGCTTGGGGAAGAAGAAGTCGAACGAGAAGACGGCGATAAGGAGAGGTCACCGCCGCCGGCGTTTTTCGACGTCCCTGGGGCGGGACGTCCCACCGCCGCTCGAGCTTCCAGGCTGCCGCATAGTGAGTCCCTGTCTAGTCTGATTGCCGAATCCCGATAGAGGCTGACTTGATGCGATGTTTGAGCACCTGTGCAGCCTTGCGTGCCACCAAACCGAACGCTCACTCGAGACGAGATGGTTCAGCTTCACTTATTCGAGATGGCGGTCGATCATGCGGTGGGGCCCAAGCTCATGGATCGTATTCGTTGGATATTCAAACAGACTGGAATCGACATCCCGGCGATCAAGTCGTGCAACATGCTCCGCAAGGAAGCTCATCGCCTCGCTCGACCCAACGTCATCTGGTTCGACCACTGTCCGGGTCACATCTCGTCCTCCAACCCGGCTACGAAGGACTGGAGGTTCTGTCCCATTCTTATGAACATCAAACTCGGAGAGAAGTCCTGGGGGACTAAATTGTGCGGTCAGCCGCGTTACTTCCCCCTCAATACTCCCAACCTCAAAGCCCTGCGTAAAAACTCCCAAAGACTCGGGCAGCAACTTCCACCCCTCGACAAAGTTCCGGTCGCCCAGCATTCGCATATGTCGATCGAGCCCTTCATCGACGCATTGTACGCCAACCCAGAGCAGAGCGCCGACATCTTGCGCGGGAACAGGGCCTCCGCTCACGCTGCGGCCACGGACGCGGACAAAATCACATCGTACGAGACCGCAGAAATGCCACGGAAATTGTACCACCCAGAAACTGGCCTGTGCTGGGAGGAGGATATCATTCTGTCGACGACGAGCGACGGGGCGGACATATACCCCGATGCTTGCCCTAATCAACCTGTGAAGGCACATGTGGCGGTGAGTCGATCCGTCTTTCGTTGTTTACCCAGGTGATAGGCAGCTGACTGAGAACACTTTGACAGGCTGTGCGCTTGCCTTGTCTGACTTGTAAAGGCCACGACTTCTGTTACGTTTGTGGCGTCAACGGACCAAGGAAAGGTCCGACAACGCTATACCTCCATCAGATCAATGCCGACCTCGAGGAGCTCGAAAAGCCGAAACGTCGGTACTGTCATGCGCTCGGTGGAATGGTTACGTCGAGAGTCTTTGCCGGGTTAAACTGCTCCGATACGGTCGAACAGTGCGACCTCAGCAACACCGTTGGTGCGGCCGGCCGATGTCCTTCCATGCTGCACGACACGAGAGGCGTTTGGAACCTCTTAAAGAAACGCTGGCAGTACCCACTCAAGTCCTTCGCGCGAGACGACACCTTGGAAGACGACAAGAATCAGTACGACGAGCGGGGCGATGTGCGGACAGTTTTGGACGACGCAGTCGGGGATCAAGACGATGGTCATATCAAGTATCCTTCTATTGTTCGGGATTTGCCCACGTACGAGAAGACAAACGCTGCACTCGAGGCGGCGACGACGGAGGCCAGTGCTGTCAGGATTCGCAGACGTACCGGGATCAAGGGGCGTTCAATCTACGCATCTCTCGGAATCTTCTCATGGGTGTATCCGTGGATATTCGCATTAGACGATATGCATGTGACCTACTCGAACAACATGAAGCATTTCTTAGTCTCGATGTTTGGCAAGAGCGGGAAAAAGAAAACGGCGCGGGGCAAGATGGTATCGTCCGTCAATCACTTCAAGATGGCGAAGGAACTTCGACGGACGATTCACCTCCAACCTTCGGCCCACGGTCAGAAAGTGCGCGGTATCGAGCATCTTAATCGGCTCAAGGCCGCCGAAACAAGGTCTTTCATCTGGTTCCATCTCGCGCCCCTTTTCAACGGTTACTACGAGCACCGGCAGGATATGAACCTCGTGATTGCCGCGATTCGCTCGACTCGGCTGACCAATCATCGAGTTATCTCCCGAGGCGCCGCTTTCGACACGACTCACAAGACTTACGTGTTCGACAACAACGGCGACTTCTCTGTCCCACTGGCAAACATCAAGCACGCACAGGACGACTTCTTGATCAAGCGCGAGAATCTGTTCGTCGGAAGAGACTACGAATATGGAGCGACCTGTTCCCCTAGCATGTTGCGTTCGAAGGCGTTGCCGGACATGTGTCGCTTATGGGGCCCTGGACTGTTGGCGACGACTCAGTGGGCGCTCGAAGGGAAGATCGGTGACTTGAAGAGACTGGCAAAATCTCGTGCACTCCCTGTCAAAAACATGGAGAACAACAACATCAACAACAACATGATGGTTCTCATTCGGTTGAAATACGACTTCCCGAAATACGATCCAACCGTCAGCGCTGACTTGCGCCACCAGCACCCCTTTCTTCCTTCGACCACCTTCATGCATAAAAAAGAGCCTAAGCCGAAGCTCACGGACCCGGAGTGCGAAGCAATTGACGCCTACCTACGCGAGCTGGGCGTGCGAATGTCTACCTCCGCCACTCCGACTAGATGGCAGCGAGTACAACTCTCGACAGACGAAATCATTGGCTCCATCTCGAGGGAGCGTGGAACTGAGTTAGAACGTATTGTGATAGAAGATGGAGCGGAGGAAGACGAAGTGGAAAAAGAGAGACTCGGTACTCGGCGGGCGACTCGTTTCTGTAAAGTGAGTCTGATCATTATTGTTCACGATGGATTACTATGCTTATTCCCGCTCAACGTTATAGTATACCCTCCGCCCGAGCCGGATCGAATTAGAACCCGAGGGTTTCCGTTCGCACCAGTTGTTCGAGGTAGACTCGTACTTGTGCGTGCCGTTGGCGCCGGACAACCGCCCGCTGTTCATCGCGCTAGGCCGCACGTTCCCAACCCTCGTAGACCGGTTCCGCATCCATCAGGCTTTCCGACTTGGTAACGCGAAGAGGAACTTCATCGCAATCGGGTGCGTCCCCCTTTGGCTGTTTCGACGAACGTTTGCCATGCCGCTGACTTCGTTTGTTTTCGCAGGGTCGAGCAAATCCGCCATGGCGTGGGATTGACTCTGGGCGTAAAGCGTCCTGAGGATGTGGAGCCCTTATGGTGGGTTACGATGAATGTTCACAAGGCGACGCGGTATCTGATGTCACAAGAAAGGGCGTAGTTCGTCACCACAATAGACGGCTGCTTATTCTCCTTCGCCTTCAGTCATGTTTACAGGTCTGCATTCGAGTTGTACGCATACAGTATCCACTTCCAATTGTCAAATCAAAGTATTGTTCAAGTTCTCAACAGGTAATCCTGCATCGCATCGCCTTCCGACTCCGACTCCTCGCTGCTATAAAGGCTACTCTCGTCAGAGTTCTCGTCACTCCCTATCCTCCTATCTTCCAGTGTATGTCCGCTCCCACTGTCCCATGATATCGGGCCAGGTCCAGCCGCTAAACGCCGTGCGAGTTTCTTGACGTCCTTGCGAGCGTCCCGTTCGGTCGCGTAGCGAATGTAACGCGCCATCCCACGTTCCTCTGCTCGTAAGGTTGCCGACCTCCTATGTTCACTTCGAAGATCCTCGATCTCTTCAGTGAGCAGGTCAACGCATTGTTGGACCTCTCTCGCGAAGCCTCGCACAGTTCTGACGTCGCCGTCTCGACAAGCGTGCTGGAATGCAGGCCACCGATCCCCGAGCCCCGCAATCATATGAAGGGCGACGCCTGACGTTGCTCTATACGCTGATGAGTCGGCTGAGTAGTCGCTAGTGTCAGCAAGTTCGCGCCAACCAGGGAAGGGACGTCATCTACCTAACTCAGCCCATCGCTGACAATCAACCTCATGATCCGGAATGTTGGTAGGAGATCGATGAGCGAGGATGTCCTTATCGTGATCTTGGCCACCTGGCGTGAAGGCGACGTCGGAGGCGGAGGAGGAAGTGTCGCCACGCGTAGGCTCATTCTCAGTGGCGGCGGAAGATGTAATAGGTGTGAAAGGGGAACGGATGTTGTGACGAGAAGTTTGGGTACTTTTGCGGGATCTGCGGACTTTCTTCGCTGGGGCTGAGGTCTGGTCGAGTTCGTCTTCAGAGCCGTCGACATACTTCGCGTGAGTACGCACTCTCAGACGTCGGACAGATCTGGTGACTTTCATTGGCGGTAGAGATGGAGGGGAGCGGGTCAGCGCGTGTAGTTATAGCTTGAATGTGATTGTAGCCTGTAGAGCGTACGTGAAGACCGCAATCGAATGCGAAAATCGTGGTGAACGTTGAGACGCGTCTGGTTCACGGGCGGACGCGCCGAGCCTCCTTCGACTTTTCGCCGGTTTAGCACTCACGACCGAACCTCCAACTGCTTCCGGCGCAGCCTTCCAACCGAATCATCCTTCGTGGATGACAGAGCCAACCCCCAGCAAGCGTCACACGACCTTCCCAATCCCCCCTGCCATAGCGCCTCATCACCAACGCCATCACGTCTTCAGGCCGTCTAGTCTTGGCTTCCTCACTCCTCCACCATACTATACTCCACCTTACCTCGTCAGAGAACTCAGCTGTATCAAGAACTGGAGCAATCTTAATCGGACAGCGAGGCGCTTAGATCCAAGACCAGAGGGTAAGTCGCGAACACACTCAAGCCATCGTTTAGACGTCGTAGAAGGGCTCACTCACCTACAAACTTATGCACAGACGCAACAAACTCTCGCATCCTTTCTAGCACCCTTGTCGGCCAGATTCAGCAAGCATCTGACGACCTTGCAATCGCTTGCGAAGTTGGCGACAGCGCGACTATTCGCCAACTGGGCGCTTTCATACTTGCGGCCTCCGAGCTGATCGCGGCCAGATTGGATGAAGAGGCTGACGAGGCAGCCCGGATTGCGTTCGAACGAGAGGAGAGGTTTGCCGCGAGAAGGGCCGCGACGAGAGCGTCTCGAGATTCCGAGGCATGTGAGTGTCGTGATCGTGATCACAGTTGATACGATACGGAGAGGAGATGCGGCAGTGAGGAAGGCGGCCAGTGAAGTGGATGAAAGGATCAGTTAAATTAGTGACACAATGCCGCAATCAACATTATAGGGATCTTACTTTTCCAAGCTGTTTTCCCCATTGCTGAGCCTCGAAGCCCCACCAAGGGACGCGAGTCTGGCTGGCTGATCGACGCTTTCGTTCCGCCCACGAATGTCCAACTCGATTCTGATCAGAACAGAAATGATAAGAAGAGTTATTTCAATCGCGTGGACCTGCCTTAAATTAATCCCCCATCTGCCCTTACAAGACATACTTCGCACGCCCGGCGGACCTCCTCGCTGTGAGTCACATGCACCTCGTCGACAGCAAATACGAACGGATAAGGTTCGAACATGCGCACGGGGTTAAGTTGGGCATGGTGCATGGTGTCGTGAGGGGTTCCGAGAGCGTGCTCGTCCTCGTCCACACTTACGTATCTGCGAGCGACAGCCGCCAAAAAAACTAATAGCTCAGTGGGATCGTATCAAAGGCCCAAATCCTGGTAGACAGCCTCACCTCTCCCTCACTCCGGTGCTCTCTGTAGGCGCAGGCTGGCGCATAAGCCCGGGCGGTTGCCGGTCTGCCTCTTCGTCGACGGCACGGGGAACCTCTCGACGAGGCAGACGAATGTTTGGATCCTGCAGAGTGGGTAGAGTGCCTGACTCGTGGATGCGCTCCTTGAGGTCTTTCATCCACTTCCTGCGACCGGCATTGCTCTCGCCACTGATGACCCTCTCGGCGACGTTGCTACGGGAAGTGAAGTGTTGTCAGCTCGCTGAGCAACGAAATGACCCGGGTGTACACAACACACTGAGGGAGAAACTTGTCGTGATCGACAAGGAGACCCAGCTGAAGCAGGGCGACTTCTGCGTTCACCGACTCGTCGAAGTGCGCCTCCCACATGGCCGTCCTGTTCGTTTTGCGCCCTGCCTGTTCTCGTTCTGCTTCCTTCTGTCTAACGCGTTCGTTCTTGAAGCAAACGACGCAGCTGCCGTGCTCTACCTAGCGAAGAGCAGCGTCAGTTTGAGTCTGTCCACCCCAGTAAGGTCGCCCCCGGTCTACTCACCCAGCCTGCAGGAGTGAACAGCCCATCGTTGACATTGCCCCATCGTCCACAGTCCACACTGATCATCAGTAAGTCAGTACCTTCGCCCTGCCCCAGGCCCGGCCAATCTCACCATTTCTGGATGCACCCCGGACTCCCCGGAATCTCACGCCGGCTCAAAGTATGATCCAAATGGTCGTTCTCCCAAAACGCATCTTCGTAAGACGTTCGCGTGAGGATAGGCGGGTCGAGGATTGACATGGACGCGACAGAGCACGGAGAGCAAACCCTTTCCAGAACGGGCAAGGCGACAGAAAGCTCTCCGGCCGCCCGGTCCGCATGCCGGAGTTCGGTTCTCCTAAGATGTGTACTCGTATGTAAGTTGACACGCATGAAGTTGCTACGATCTTAGGTATCAGGCATGCCTTTTCCAGCCCTTACCAGTTGTACCTGCGCAGGAACGGAGAGTATTAGTTTACTCATACTTGTGCGACGCCCCTCACAGTCCCAGACGTCACGACGGCGTCGACGTCGACAGGGACGTCACTTGTACGTACCGTCGCCCCTTGGCTCAACGTCTTGATTTCAGTAGATTGCGAGATTCTTCGGACGAGTGTCGAATCCAAGCTGATGCGCTTTCCTTGTCGACGCCGAAGGCGAACGTCTTCCACCCGCCGGCGTCTGTTCCCGTTTCGCAGTGCTTTCTCGAAGCTGTTCCCTCGCAGGTATGTCTATACCCCCATTGTCCTGTACCGAGGTTCTTTATCAAAGCTCGGGAGGAGTCAGGAACTCGCCTAAGGACTCCTAGCCCCTACTCATGAAAGTGAAGACTGCTGGTGTCCGTTTGGCGGTCTTCACCACAACTGATTCAGCGACCTCTTAGATTGGTGGGTATGCCTTCAACCAAATCCCTCAACTCAACTGATTCATGCCATAATCTGATGACTCTTGAAAAAAACAGGGATCTGTAGCGGTGGTGTGCAAACCTACGGTGATACCAATGTACGCTCAAAGGACCCACGACTCCGACTGACTTCGACCTGAAGGCACGACATCTTCGTTCGCGGAACGTGATCTGATGTCGTGAGAGGTCTACAATACTAACGGGGTAGTGAATCACTGCATTTGTCTGGCTGTTCGCGCCACTGTGACTGTCGGGCGTCCAGTCGACGTTGCGTCGGTCTCAACGCCGAATTGTGAAGGTCCGTCCCCGCCCAAGCTCCCGTGCGATGCTCATGAGTGATTCAAACTTTGTTCTTCTCCGATGCACCTGTTGATAGCCCCTCATTCCCGGGATGGTCACGCTCTTCACCGGCGTCGGTGCTCGCTCTCCAGCGAATTCGCCACCTCTCCCCTCTCAGCCGTACGCCCACAGAATCGACTGCCCATGGACCTCAAATTGCGCAAGCAGCATAATCCAACCACCTTCTTGCAAGTTCAGCTCGAACCGCGAGCCTCGCGCCCAACCAGTGCTTCTCAAAGCCAGCCACCGGCCTTCGCAGGACACTCTCGGCACGACCCAAAGAGTTTCACGTTTCGGTATCCTTCCTCAGTGTGATTTTCGGGATCCGCAAACATATTGAAAACATCTGGGGGATTTGATTTTTGTTGAGAAATTTGGCCCTCGCGCTCGAGGATGGGGTACTTCCCACAGGAGGTGACGCTCAACGACATGAACAAGACAAGTTTATTCTTCCAAATTCCCGGAAGGCGTTCGAAGTATCGTAGCCTCGCTGAGAGTTGATTACAATGATGAGGAACCTGTTTCCGACCGAACCCACACGCTTCCTGGGTCATTTTCCGACGCCCCACCTTCACGACGTCGCGCACGACATCAACGCTGCTATGCTCGACAGCAGCCCTCCTTCTGCGCACCAAACTCCAGCTGTAGTCCCTCCGTACGTTCTCGTGTCTGATGGGTCACACCGACCAGTATGAGCGCTAGGACACCTCACCAACCTCAGCTTCCAGACCGTGTTGACCTCTCCAATGCCTCGGCAGAGCGCTGGCAAGCCCCGGACCGTTCACTTTCATTAGAACCAGCTGCCCAAGCTCGTGTTGCATCTCTTCTATCACTCCCTGACGTCCTCAATACTCCGTCTACCTCAGGATCCCACATAAATAACCAGAGTAGCTCGACACCTACGTCGTGGAGGCGCATCTCGACGCAGCCGCATGCGCGATGTCCAGAGCGAGATATCCCCTACACTTTGACTTTGTATCCAGAGTAACCTGCTAACTTAGACTCATCTGCCGGCGGGCCTGGCGCCTTCTCACATAGTGTCCGCCCACGACGGCCCGCTAAGGTCCTAGCTCAAAAGGCCGTGTCGGCCCGAGCTCAGCGTCTTTTCCAACAGAGATTTTCGCCACGGCCTCTTCCACCCAGCTCTCTCCCACACTCCCTCGCACGCGCCTCAACATCTCTACCCTGCAGCGTTTACGTAAGTCCTCGTTGATCAACGACTCATGAACCTGATTGGCGCCGATGCCCTGTGGCTGATCAAGCGTTTCGCGCACAGGTATTTCTCCCGCCTTCTCTTGAACCCTTGCTTGTCTCTTCACTCCTCCAGCCCGCGTAAGCTACCCCCACCATCCCAACCTAATTGTAAGCTGCCCTCCTCATCCGGTTCCCTATTCCTCTCCCTTGGCACGTATGCGCACCTTGGTCCCCCAACCGATATTCATATCCCCAGCTGATTTTCACTCTCGCTCACAGCCCCACCTACCCATTTATTGGGGCCATCCCCTCGCACACGAAGTCAGTACTCTTCCACTGCTTCTGCAGCTCCGTTGCCCTCCCCCCCTTGTTGAAGACCATCGCGTCACCCCCAGTGCCGCGCACGCATCCACTCGTAGCAGACCAGCTCAGTTGCGCTCTGATCAATCCCGACCACCCAACGTACGCGTACGCTGACCTAGGCGAACAGGTCGTACCATGCGACGTTCTCGAGCGCCAAGTAGGTGCCTGGTTGTCACGTCGCGACCATGTCCTCGAACCCACCCCGCCCGCGCCTAGTATTGATCCTCCCGCCACTTTGCCCGACGCGACTTCCCCCAGTGTGAGCCGACCCTCTCTCTG
>JASZXU010000111.1:0-37868 GCA_035521515.1 Phenoliferia sp. Uapishka_3
GCTTGGATGGGAGAGATGTGGAGGAGGAATTGGTGGAGGAGGAGGGGGAAGGGAAAGTGAGGGAAAAGGAATTGTGAGGGAGGGAGGAGATACTATATGCGTTGGAAATAAGGAGTTGATTTGGAATGTCTTGGAGAGGCTACAGAGAGTGTAGGACAGGGAGTTGTAGGTGAGCTGGCGAGTGCGAGGTGCGACTTGCTCAGGCTCCTGATTCCCTATGTTCCACGTTTTCTTCGGTCGGGCAGTCTTCAGTTCGAGTAATTCTCCCACTGAATTAGACCAGTGCTTTTCGCAGAAATCACCAACGCTCTTGCGTGCGCACTCCGCGTTTCCCAACGCTCGACAACCATTTCGTATATGCTCGCACTCTCCGATTCTCCTTCTTCCAAGTGCTCTTGTTCCGAGAGACTTGAGGATCACCCTGGACCTAGCGACACAAGCGGAGGAAGAATGACTTGCAGTCAGCGTTTCTTCTACTTGGCGTCGCGGAAATGTGGCGGCGCCGCTTTCGCGTAGAACGTGCAGTTCCGATGTTGGAGCACCATCACCCCACCCACAGCCGTACTTTCTTGAAAGAAAGAAAGAATTACTTCTATGATTGTCCGAGTATCTTTTGCCGAAAGTGACTCGTTGATGGAAGCAGAGGCTTTGCAACTCGACGTCGCGAACTTGGGGTCGGCGAGGGGTCGGCCAAGGGTCGGGTTAGGGTCGGCCAGCTTCGTCAAACTTTGAAAGCGCAAATTCTGATAGCTTGACTCCGCCCAAAGTCTAGCGCTCCAACACAAGGATGGAAAACCCTCCCACCGCCCTTACTCTCACCTCAGCCTACCTCGAGGATCTCTCATTCACCGACCTATCCACTGTCCTCCTCTCCCTCTGTAACTCTACCTCGACAGCTCGAGAAGCCGTAGAAGCTTTCCGTGCCGCCAAAGACCACATCCAAGCTCAAAAAGTCCTCAACTTCTCCTTCGAGTTGTCAATTCACACAAGCGGAGTAAAATCCCATTACGGTCGTATTGGCCCCGACAAGTTCCTTAGCAACCGCCCGACAGATGGATCAGATTATTACGACTGGTTTATGGATGTCGTTATGATCGAAGCGATTGATGAGATTGAGGTCTCTGTGAGGAAGATTGTCAAGGACACGGTGGCGTCAACGACGTATAGAAACAAAAGCCATGCAGCGGAGATTCTGCTGGGCTTGCTGAGAATGATTCTCGTATCAAAGTCAGGTGAGCGAAGCAAAAAAATGCGGACCATTTTCAAAAAGGGACAGTTCACCAACAATTGAAAATTGGATGGGTGGCCTTTAGCTTGCTGACACCGTGTTGCTTCCCACAACTAGCTCTTGGGAAAGGAATCAGGGAGGACGAATGCATCTACAATTCCACCCTGAAAACCGGACTGGAAGCCCTAATATCAAAGTGCAGCGAGCTGGATCGAGCGGAGTTCAAGAAAGACGGCTTTGCTACGAAGCTCGAAGCGCTCGACCCGGCACGCAAGAACCCATGCCTGCAGCGCTACCTTGCACCCATCCTCGCCCTGCTTCCGAGTGAGTGATACGGTACATCAGGTGTCTTTGGGGAAGGTAAGCCTTCATACTCTACAGCGCGTGTATGACATAGCTTTGATGCCTCCGTATCCCTTTTTTGCCTAGAACCAGTCACTGCGAGTTGAAGATGCCTTATGCTAGTTTGCCCTTGAGCGAAAAGGAGGGGGAAGGTACTAATCTCGCCAAAAAAAACATGCAATTCTTCTATCAAAGCGGATTCCGCCTGCCTTCTGAAAAGCGCTCGATGGGCGAGTCCAACGCACATGTGGCGTCCGGTCCACCTCTCGCCACTCCCATGATCACCCGTCTAGCCGGGATCCATGCTACTGCCCACCACACAGCTCCAAGCATAAATGCCATCTCGGGAAGCCAATCAATGCTCAAAATGTAGACGCTCCCAAAAATTCTGAGGCAAAGGCTGGCGTCAATGAAAGCACCTCCTATTGAAGCCAAATGTTAAGACTCACAAGGGACCGAGAATCTGCACCGATAGTGAAGCGAGAACTGAAAGAGCCGCGAGTACCTGTCCAGCGTCTTCTTGGGGAGTTAAGGACAGTGCGAGAGACTGCACGGCAGGGACGACGCCGCCTGAGCCCTGAACGACTGCTGTACCAACGAGGAATAAGGCCGGATTGTCGGATGGGATACTCATGATGAGGTAGCCAATGCATCCGAAAAATATTGACGTGAATGCGAGCTTTATATCGAAGGCTTTGAAGGGGATGAGTTAGTACTGTACGTTCAAAGGCTTGGCTCTTCAATGGGGGATCACTCACTGGAGTCGGCTGTGATTTCTTTTGCTGGATCTGCCACATAGATTCTTTCCAAGTCACAGCTTTCGGATGATAGCGGTTCATCTAGGCGAGCACTCAGCGACTTTGGCGAGGGTGACGGTCTTCGGAGTCGGGAAGAAAGGAAAGGAATGATGAGGACTAGGACGACAAGCTTAGACAGGGAGTTGAATGACGTCCAGTATCCGGTTTGCTCAACGTGCCATGAAAACTTGAAGCGGCCATATAGAACTTTTATGGGTGTCTTGTCACAAGAGTTCAGTCTCAAAATCGGTACTGGCCGCTTCAAACAATCTTGTACTCACAATGGCCTGAGATGTCAAAACAGCAAATTATGAGCTATGATTTAAACTTGAAGGACAGATGAATGACTTGCGGGATTGACGGAGACCAGAGCGAAAGTCGAAGCGAGCCAGAAGAGATTCCATTCGCGAACGCGAGTCGAAGGTTTTCCCCGGTCGTGTAGGAGTGGCTGGCAGTCTTCCGAAAGGGCTGAAAATGTCGAAGGGAGTTGCCGGTAAGGGATCAGGATGGAGACTGGGGCCCAAAGGTGGCGAACTGTTGTGCGAAGCACTGACCCGGGGCGCCATCGCGAACTGTGGCTCGGAGTCTCAGATTCACGTTGTGTTTGTAAGCGATCCGGATCTAGAGACTCTGGGATGAGCAGGAGAAGAATCGCGAGGTACGCCGTTCGACATCCCAGCATGGCGTAGAATGAAGTAAGGATTTGGTGGGTGTAGTGGATAGCAAGGGATGCTGAATACGAGTGAAAGTCAACTACATGTCGTCACTTTTGATGTTTGTTGGGGGACTAGCTCACAAATGAAGGGTCCAAGGATCAGACCAAGAGAAAGACAGCCGTCAATCAGAGAAAATGTCGAGGCTTTAGAAACGCCAGGTGGGAGGCAATCAGATGCGTAGGCGTACGTAACTGCCTGAGCGGTCCTGAGTGCCATTTGTGTGATCAGATATAGTACAGTGTTCACCTCATAGCAACTTACGTGCCACCGCCGATTGAGTATGCCACTGCCGTGCTCGCGAGAAGAGTCTTAAAGCCGAGAGAAGGGTGTAAGGCGACACTGAGATTGGCCTTTCAGCCAGAAGAAAGAAGACACCGGATCTAAACACTTACAAGAGCTGCCCAGAGTAGTTGATGATGTCCGAGACGGCTGCAAGAGCCAATAAAGGCTTGCGTCCGCGACGGTCAGAAATCCGGGCCCAGAACTTGCTCGTTACCGCACTCAAAACACCGCCGACCATCAAATTGAGTGTCACTGAAAGTCACTCACTTAGTTTTCAACTATCAATCTCGCATGATTGAAACAGACACCCAGGCTTACCGAATCTTGTGGTACGTTTCTGGACTGGAGAGGACTCGCGACATTTTTCGAGCCACTCCGGGTCATTGGCGTCGGGCGTTTGAACGTCCAGCGCGGCAAATCTGGACAGCTTATCGACATAACTGGCAGGTGTGACATCGTGAGCTCCAGAGAAGCTTTGCGGCAGGACATCTCGACACGCCACTGCGAAGGCCCGATCCCGTCAGTCAGCTGCAACTCATTGAGCGTGAGTTTCTCACATTTCATCATAATCTCGTATGATACTTGATTTCCTGCCCCATTGAGCGATGTGAAGAGGCAGTGACCAGGTAATAGCCTTATCATTAGGTCAGCGGTGCCCTCCATGAAAAGCAAGCGGAAGCCTCACCAGATCACGCTAGGCCTCTTCCACCACGGTAAGTTCTTCCGCCTTTGCTGGCTGTTGTATCTCCTTCCCTGCCTCGTAGCTTCTCGAGCTCGAGAATCGACGCGTCCGGCTGCATCATTCGAGCCTGCTTCGTACGCGTTTGGAGACGTCGAAGTTTGGACGGATGGCGGATCTTCTGGAGATTCACCGTTCATTGCCGCATTTCTTCGGAGGGGAGTACAGTGTTTGGTTCATGCATGGGTGGTATAGGAAGCGCTTTACGCGTGAACTGAATGCGCAGCCGCCGGTTGAACAGCCGGTACTCCGAGTCCTTCGCACGAGCCAGAATAACGAAAATCAGACGCTGATTTCCGGCCAAAGGGTAGAGTGTGCGATTCTTGCAAGAGATCCAATGGGTGTGAGGCTGCTCTTGAAACGCCAGACGATTCGCTTGTCCTCGCACAAGTTTGCGGCCGGGGCAAACTCTCTGTGGGTCGGGAGACTTGTGGGTAAGGTACTCGCACGCGAGGAGGTACCCTCACAACCTCCAAAATCCTGGGGCACAAAGAGAGACATACGACCTGATATTTGTTTCCTGACCTCTGGGTGGGTCGTGGTTTTGAGTGATTTGAAAGTCCTCGCGAGTGCTGGACCGTCGACGCCAGCTGGCTTCCTGTTCACCTATTTAGGGTTTGGGGACAATTGTCCCGGTATGGCATTCATATTCTGACGGACACAAACAGCCGCGTCCTCTCCGCATAGTAATAGTTTGCCAAAATTCAGCCGTTTCATTCGGCACGAACGAAGCCACCTCGCATCTCGAAGCTACTAACGTCCACTTCGCGACACTATAGCTCCACTGATTCCACTTTAAATGAAATGATCACCTCTCACTGAAATTTCCTTAGCTGGCCACCGTCCCCTTCCGCTCTCACTGAGTCCCGTAGTGTGTTCCACTGCCAGAAGAGACTTGGGCGGTCTCGTGCTTCGAGATAATCCACCAAGCATGAATGACTGTGACACGAAAAGATCAGTTCCTTACTGTCTGAAAGAGAACGAGGTCATACCTCCAGGAATGAAACCAAGGATTGAAAGTCTGCGAGTGGTGATTCCGTCAGCGTTCGTCTGGTCGACGTCAACCCACAGTGGCGCAGGCTCGAAGCTCGACCGTTTCATGCCCGCGGGTACGCACCCGATGTTGATCCAGAAGTCAGCTATAAAGAAGGATCATGTAAGCTTCCTGTCCCAATCCCACCCGTCTCCATCTGGTTTGCTACGACAAGAGGCATGACGTAGCTAGAAGACGCAAAACGACGTACCAGCACATCCACGCTTGAGGAAGACGCTCAAGGGTGGAAGGAAGATTGCGAGGAAGTCTGGAAGAACGAGGAGGAACAGTCAGCCTAAATTGTGCGACGTGTGCGACGAGAGAGGTGAAAGGAGGTCCGCGCGTTAACAAGGGAAAAGCATGACGAACAAAGGACAATATCTGAAGTGGAAGAAGGTGGTGGCGCCATCTTGTGTCTGGCTTAAGAGTGAGGTAACGTTTGAGTAGGTGATGGTCTGTGATAAGCAGCACTTTTGAGATTGCGGCAGGTCAACTTGAGAGGTGCTTTCATTGGTCGATCGCTTGTGGGGCCCAGGCCTCGGAGTTTTCGACTCGCCAGTTGTTGCCGAATCGAACTCTCCGCCTCCAACCACCATGATCCCAATTGTGCGTGTGGATCCAGTCACTCGCCAACTCATAGATGAGCAGGGTAATACTCGCTTCTTCCGCGGGATGAGCGTCGCATACAAGGTGAGCTCTCTTTGATCCCTCCCAGTCCGAGTCGCCGAACGTTGGAGTCGACCGCCGAGCTCTTGCAGGTCGCGCCTTTCCTGCCGGACATGGAGCAGTTTGACCCAGTTTTGTCATTCTCGCAAGTCGACCTTGACTTGTTCCAGCGGCTGAACCTGAATGGTGCGGCGTTTGACCGTGAACCTGTTTCGGAGCTGCCAGCTGAACGTCGCCATGCATAGTGATTCGCTTGCCAGTCTGTTGGGCCGCAGTACAACCTCGACCAGGCGCAGATGGTTTCGATCAAGACTTCCTCAATAGGGCGGTAGATTTTGTTCAGCGGTGTGCGAAGGCCGGTATTTATGTGTCTGTCCATCACACATTTCGGGGACACCAGCGTTTTCTCTGACTCTCTGAGATTTTTAGGCTCATCGAGGCGCACCAGGATCTTTACGCAGAGCGTAAGTGCATTTCTGAGCTCATAGGAAACCCTTATGCTTAGGCTGTTTACAGGCTTTTGTGGAAACGGCGTGCGTTTCGACTGATCTTTTGGTTGGGTGAGATGGCTCAACTTTGACTAGATGCCTGCTTGGAGCGTAACATCGGATAAATGGACGATGTCATTTCCTCGACCAACGGCGTTCTGCGCGGCGAAATATGAAGACTCAGGTTCGCTGTCCCCAGGTGTCGCGCTGAAAAGTTTCTGATTTCGAGCCTCTGTCACTAGATAGCTTCCCATGCGACGATACTTGTGGTGCAAAACAGAGTCGGACACGACCGGATTGGGGAAAGTTTTACGCTTCAGATGCTGTGAGTTTTTTTTTGGCTGGCCAAGCGCTTACTGTAACGGCAGACACTGATTTACAAGTGCTGCAGGTCACTCGGGCTTTCTGGGGACTTTATACAGATGAAGCAGTGCAGGGGCCTTTCGTTGCCTACTGGGAGAAGGTGGGCTTCTGAAAGCTTGCCGATTACGACGATTCTCAATAGCTCGACTTTCAGATCGCGCAAACATTCGCGCCACACTCAAATATAATCGGCTACGAGCTCCTCAACGAGCCTTTCATTGCTTCAAAATCCAGCGCTGGAGTACCATATAACCTCTGGAACCGCGCCAATACGGAAAGGAAATACCTCGTTCCTTTGTACGATCGTCTAGCGAAGGCGATTCGACGGCACGACCAACGAACACTGCTTTGGTGGGAACCCGTTACCGGTGGAGGAAGCAACGCCGGAGAAGGATTTGACAGGGTTCCTGGAATTGAGGACGGAGGTGCTGAGAAGAGCGTTATGAGCTTTCACTCTTATGGTCCAAACCTTGTCGACGGGGACACGATGGAGGGCGCCGTCCAAAAGCGGATAGCACAAGTAGCAAAGATTGGAGGAGCAGCGGTGGTGAGTCTTCCCTTGATTTCTCCTGCTGCTTTGTGCTCGCTAAAAGTGGGTTGGGTAAGCTCACCGAGTATGACTGTGAATTCGACCGGGGATTGGGACGTATTCGCGAGGTGATGGAGCTCGCCGATTCGAGAATGATGAGCTGGATTGGATGGCAGTACAGTACGTCAAGCTTACCTCTCCTTATTCTTTCTTTCGTCGAAACTCACTCTTTTGTCCCGCTCAGAGGAGTTCATTCATGTCACAGTACGGTACCCTTGCTCCTTCCAAACACCTAATGCTGATCAACTTTTACAGGGCTCACCTCCTTCCGGCACTCTTTGGGATCCTCAAACATCACTTTTGAGACCTCCAATGGTCAAGTTGTTCTCTCGGCCCTTCCCAACCTCCGTCGCAGGACGAGTCGAGTCTTACGGGCTCGACTGGGACACAAACACTTTTCGCCTCGCCTTCTTCCCTAGCGGAGCCGGCTGGACTCGCATCGGAATGAACGAGGATACAGACTCGGGTTGGGGAGAATGGGTTCCGAAGATAGAGGCGGACCATGAGGCGGACCTATCGAAAGTTATTGTACAAAAGGGCTGGGGGGAAGTCCTTGTGTCAGCTGGGAAGGAGTGGATTGCAGGCCAGCGACTCGTCCTGGTGTTAACACTGAAGCCAATTACATAAAGGTTTCAAGCTGAGAAAAGAGGCAATAGTCCAAAGGATCCTCTAGACGGGTCTGGTACCATTAGGAAACGGTCAAGTGGAAAATTTTCCGGTGCTTCCCCATGGACTGAAAAGCCTTAAGCCTTCGAGCAGGTGATTACCGAAGCCGGTCGCATGAAGACCTTTAGCTTTCGTATGACTACACAAATTGAGGCTTGACTTTCTCACAGGAGCCTTTTAAAGCTTCCATGAGGTCCTCGACAGCACAGCTTAATTTCGTGCCACCGTTTCCAGCCGAGTATAGTTGAAGCCTTTCCGAGCTCGAAATGGATGCTCATTGACTACGAAAAGACAGACCCGCTACGGAAAATCTAGCCTGGGAGACTATCAAATTCTATCAAAGCAAGTGCGGAAGTCGCGGGAATCTAACCCCCTTCCTACAAAGCTGCCAGTGTCAAGGGCTTTAGCCCCAGGCGGCCGAAATATTTGGGAGGATGTAGTGCAAAATCTTCTCGAGGGCCTCCGTGCCATTCGAAGGGACGACGCGTTTGCGTGAGACGCCACTCGCACGACGCATGACACGTGAAATCGATTTAGTTTCGTCCCACAACGTACTCCGCCCCACGCCATTGAGCTGTAGTCTGAAGCTATTCATGACTTCCTCTGGGGATGTAGGCGACAAGCCAAGACGAGCTGGTCAGGTGCTGTATAATGGTGCTTTTACGTTTGCCACCGACATACAGACACCGGGCTCGAATTCTGTCGGGTGTCGCTTCAAATATCACCGCTCTTCTTGCGTGCTTGTCGAGGATCAGTACGCGGAAGGGCACTGTCGTCACTTGATTGATTAGGGGGGCGTGCTCGAGGGAACGTCAACGTCAGACGGTGCGAAAATCAGTGACGTCGTTGAGTGGTGGCCAAAGTACTTGAAGTCGCGCCTTCGTTTCTCTCTCCCTTACCACACCTCCACCCTCACACACTACTTCACAGCCCACCCCTTACACACATCAACCCTAAACACACAGCAATGGCTTCCACCACCTCCACCTCCACCGCCGGCTCTATCGGAAACACCATCTCTGACGCCGCCAACTGTAAGCTTCCACATCAAATATCTTGCCTTGCTTTGCTCACATTCATTCCTAAATTAGACGTCTCCGAGACCGTCCAGAGCACTCTTTCGGGAGCATCCAAGGAAGGCAACAAGGAGGTTGCGAAGGGCAACACTGGCGCTTCCCTCACCGACCGTGCCTCCGCTGGATTCTCCGCCGTTGGAGACAAGGTCGACGAGTCTTCTCACTCCGCCAAGGGATCTGCCTACGTGAGTTTTCATTCAACAGAGAGGTTGAGGGTCGCGAAGCTGACATCGCTTCTTTAATTCCTGCAGAAGGAGTCCGCCAAGAACTAAGGCAACTATGCCCGTATGAAGCTGTCAATTATGTGAACTGCAATTTTGTAACTAGCGTGCTCAACCGTAAAATCGTGAACTTTTGTAGCGAGTTTGGCGAAACTTTTCTAGACTTGTCATCTTGTGTGTGAGGCCCGCGACGAAAACGAAGGCGTAATGGAAACATCTTCAGGCCCATTTTTCTTCCTTATCTTGTGTAACACATCATTGTCGCGGTGCCGCACACCGGGAAAGAAGTGACGAAACCGCGCTGAGACGTCGAGTTGGCGGTTACACTTCTAAAGGTCAACCCGTCGCCTCTTTCTGAAACCATCCGTGCCATGACGAGGCATTTTCATTGTTCAATTGTTTCAACTGGTCGGGCTTCTACGGCAGTAGCGTTCCCAACGCTGTAACCATGCAGTTTCTCATTCCATACCTGGCTTCACCACCTGCGACGTTTTGATCAGTTTCGCCCCGCTCGATCGTTTGACAGGCAGTGCTGCGCGTCGACAACAACGCCAAGTCCACTAAACACGCCCTCGCCCTATGGGTTTCAAGACCTTTGGCGGCGGAGGAGGAGGAGGCAAGAAGGGTCCTCAAAAGCGCAATGGCTCGCACAAGAACCGAGGAACGCTTCGACCTCAGCCCGTCCAGCCCTTCCAAGACGCGACGAAGCAGCCAACAACGAAGGGCAGTAAGGGCAAAGGTCTGGCCGATGACACCTTCGCCGAGGACGCCAACCTTGAAGAGTATGGAGAAGACGCAGACGACGAGGAGGAGTTCGGCTACGACCAGGACGTACGCGGCGAAGCCAAGCCGCTGGCACGCGCCATTATCAGTGTCACAGGCTGCTCAGATGTCAAGGTTTCTCTCCTCGAGACCGCAGCAGAGCTTGGTGGAGTCACGGACACTTCTTTGACGGAAAAGGTCACCCACTTAATCGCAGATCACTCGGGAACAGAGAAGTTTGATGTGCGTCGCGTCGCGCCACCTCGTTTGCGGTATGGGATGGGTAGCTGATCTTTCACGAATTACAGGTCGCTGTTAAATATGGGATGAGAATCATGTCAAGACATTGGATTCCTGCAGTCCGCGACGCGTGGATGAATGCCGAGCCAACCAACTTTGAAGAGGTGATGCGGCTGTTTCTCTCCTCCTTGAGAGTACTTTTCTTACCCTAGAGTTTCCACGCATCAGCTCGAGGATGCTCACCGGCTCCCACCCTTTGCATCGCTCGTTGTTTCCCTCACAGGCTTCGCTCAAGGTCGGTCGGCTCAAGTCTACTCCCCACCTACATGTCCACACCCGCTAATTCGGAGCGACAGGGGAGTACAAAAACCGTCTCATCGAAAGATTGGCTGATAACGGCGCAAGTGTTACTGCTTCAGTCGAAGCGGACACCACTCACATCATCGTCGCCTTCCCAACATCCCCACACTCGCAAGATAACGTCAAAAAACTCACCCAAGTCCAGGAAGCGCGTTACTCGAAGGTCAAGACGGTATGGGAGGGCTGGGTCGACGAAGTGATTGAGTTCGGAGGTGTAAGAAGCAACCGCGAGAAGACCTGGGCGTGGGTGCCGGGGAAGGGTGAGCCAACACAGGAGGAGCTGAGGGAGGTGGATATGAGGAAGAAAGCCAAGAATCCTAAGAGCCAGGCTTCTGATGAGCTCAGGGATAGTCTTGGATGGGAAGATTCTGCTGGACGACGCGGGGAACCCCAGGACGAGGCGGCCGAGTTGGCCTCCGTTGCGAAGGCGAGAAAGTCGCGCGCCGGGAACAAAGTCGCCAGTCAGGTCGACGGCCTCATTAACGATTTTTTCGGTGGAGCGGGATCTGCTACGCCACCTCTCCCTTCGACGTCGATGCTCCCTCTCCAGATACGGTCTCTGGGTCGAGCAATCGGTTCGGACGCAGAACTATTCGGCGCTCCGCCAGTCTCCAAAAGTACTGGAAAGTCCGTCATTCAATCCCTCGCGACCCGGTCTCTCTTCAACTCGCAAACGAGAAATCACACCATTTCCCTCATCCCGGGAGGCTCGAGATCCGCCGCGACCGCCACCGAAGCCGACGATTCTGCCTTCTTCGACAACGTCGACGACAATGTAGTCGTGAAGCCTGTGGGAGGATGGCTTGAGGATCCGATATTTGAAGGGAAGACTATTGTCCTCATGGGATTGCGGGAGCGCGCCTCTGTGGTGAGGGAGGCCATCACTTCTCGTGCGGGCAGAGTGTTCATCGACGAGAGAGATGATGACGCAGATTGGATCGTGGTGCCTGTCTTCGGGTAAGTGATTTTGTCATTCTCTTGTGACTTTCTATTGATTGTTGGTCGACACAGTGCCCCGGAAAAATACTTGAACTCCGACGACCCTCGAGTAGTTACGCACCTTTGGATCGAGACGTGCATTTTTGAATTGAAATTTGTACCACCAACGGATCGGCTTAGTGAGCGTCCTTTGTCTTGCAAAGTTCCTCTTCCATGTGAGCTTCAAATTTTGCCCCTGCTTTGCCTCCGCTAAGTCTCCGATGTGTAGGGGGGTCAACTCTTAACATCAACACTTCTGGCTACGAAGAGGCGGGCAAGACTCACATCAAGTACATCGTGATGCAGCTGGGTTAGTAATGGCGATCAATTTGTGCCTCGCGGTTCGCTCACAAAACCTCCCACCAGGCGGCACCTTCAGTGACACTTTTGCCCGCACCCGTTCTCACCTCATCCATTCCGCAATCGATGAGGGTCGAGAGCCTGACGGTGTGAAAGTTGCCAAGGCTTGCGAATGGGGCATTCCTGTTGTTGGGTCAAAGTGGCTTCGGGATTGGGTGCAGGAGCAGGAGGACAAGCAGCAAGAGGAGCTACGCCGGAAGTCGATCGCACGAAAGGGAAAAGGGCGGGAAACTGAGGCTGGTCAGTTCTCGAAAAGGACTCAGCCACTTCCCCTCCGACTGACTAAGTCCACCTTCTGCTCTAAAGCCGATTCGGATTCTGAACAAAGTCGGACGCCTGTCGCCGACGACGATACTGCACCCCTCGAAGGCTGCGTTGTCTTACTTTCCAGTAAAATGAAGGTAAGCACATCCCCTCATTTATCGCAGCGTGACAAGTTTGACTTCTTTTGGGCGGGCAGTCTTCGGATAAAACTACCTTGTACGCCATCGTCGAGACACTAGGCGGCAAGGTACTCTCCAAGTTTTCGTCAGACGTAACCCACTTCATACATGCCGGCACGAGAGCAAACGAGTCTTTCAAGGAATTCAAAACACGGCCGGATGGCCTAGAGATCGTGCACCCCCAGTGGGTGGAGGAGGTACGTCGCTGCGAAGACATAGAGTATTCTTGCTCCCGACGCCTCGCTTTCGTCACACAGTGTCGCAAATGTCAAAGGAGAGTCAGTGAAAACGACTTTCCATCCTTGTACGACCCGAGAAAGGGCCGCCAGCTCGCTGGAATGGTCTGTTCGCCGCCCCGAGCATCTCGCCAATCATCAGTCCGCGCTAATTCACGAGCCCCATCGTCAGCGCCGACCACTCACATGCCGCCACCTCCACTTCCCCACCGACGGTCTTCGCGAGGATCCACCTCAAGCATAACGCCATTGGAGACTTCAATGGAGGTCGAGCAAGAATCGCCACATCCCCTCGTAGACAACGCCGTCGAGTTTCGGAGCGTCGGCGTCGTTGCAGAAGACGAGTCAATGACGAACTCGCAGAGCGAACATCTGTCGCCACCCCGATCACGGCAGCCAACTCAAGATTTCTCTCCACCGATTACCAACGCTGCCAAAGTTCAAGTCGACCCGGCAACCTCATCTTCTCCTGCGCCCCTTCCGGAAATCTCAAATCCTGATACGTCGTCTGACCCCCCCGAAGGAATGGAATCACACTCTAAACGATCTGGGCCCAACGTTCTTTTGAAAGAGCAAACGTCTGCTTTGCTGCTCAGCCTCGAGAACGCTCCAATAGAGGATCCGGCGGCGAAGCGCAAGGCTCGTGTTGGCAGGAAGCGGGTTGGTTTCTTTTCACGCTTCTCGCCTTATGTCTTTGCTGATTCATTGAACCTCAGAGCAACGGTGACAGTCTTCCCGGAAGCGCGCACTCGGATCACATCGTCCTTCCACCCGCGTCAAATGTACCTCGTCGACTACCTGGAGTCGGAATTGAGCCAACTCAATTCAGTCAAACCGAAGAGTATAGCCTGGACGTAACTTTTGAGGACCCCGCAGCCTTGCGTGCTCGTCAGCAAATCCTCGCCGCGCTCTCGAACGGTCCTTTCGAAAATGATACTTCAAAAACTCCGGCTAGAAGGAAGCGGTCATCTGCTATGGAAGACGAGGAGACTGGAAAGGATGGCTCTGCTGTGGTCGAAGAGCAACAGCCTAAGAAGCGGAAAACCCCGGCGCGCAACGCGAAGCACCGTTGATTATTCGAGCGTCCCCAGAGCATCAACATGTATTACGCCTTCGTGCAATCCTACCGCTCCGCAAACGACTGGGGAATTCTACTCAGGCCCTCTGTTTTTTTCGCGAGAACGGACGACTTTCAGACGACCGCCACAAGCAAGCTGTCGCGAAGGTGTCGCCCAAGTCAAGTCCAGTTGCTCTTGCTCTGGCTCTCCAACTTATTCCCTCAACTTCTGGTCCGTCCGGCCTGCCGAGAAGACTCGGCGAGAAATATTCGTTGCGAAATTATTCCTCGCAAAGATTGAAGAATGACGACGCTGTAGATGCCCTGACCTGGTGAATATCACTAAAACTTCCTCTTTCGGCGCGATTGTTTGTTATCTTTCTTGGCACACATCCTCGATACCTATGGATTCGCTATGAAGTCGAATTGATTTCCTGCCTTGTCCTTCTCGTAGTTCACAGAGATGAAAGATGGGCTGCCGTTTAAGATCAGCGGGAGCGTGAGGACACCGAACCGTTCAACCAGTGGAAACACCGGTCGGGCCGCGCAGAGCACCCGCTGGACGCGAGATGCCGCTTTCAAAGACTCAAAATCTTTTTTGGTCTTTCGAGCCTGACTTTTTCCTATCTCTCTCCTTCTCCTGCCACCTGTCCCTCAACAACTTCATCCCCTCCTTACACCTATCTCCACCAATACTACAGACGCTATGGCCATCAGTGCGTCTGCTAATGACTGCTCGACTCGCTAAACAGTTGCTCACATCGCTGCTATCTATCAGAGGAAGAGAAGATCCAGTCCACCGGGTTTTTTGCTAGGCCTAGCCGTATTCTGTTTGCGATCTCATTCATCCTCGCCATCGTACTTGGTGCGTCACCTTCCTTCGCGGACGTCGAAACGGCAGCAGCGATATCCTCGTCGACGGCTTGAAGTGACCTTGATCATTTGTGCTGACAATTGACCTCTTAATTCTCTTGTAGCTGTTGCCGAGCTTGGACTCGTCAGCCAGCAGCTCCAGAATGGAGGGAACGACTCTGGCAACTACCCAGGACGTGAATTCAAGTACAACCTTGGTGAGGCTGACAGTCAAAACTTGTCTTCGCATACGTGTGTCTAACCTACCACGTTTGATTCCAGGTATCTTACTGTTCACCATCATCCTCACCCTGATCATCTCCCTCACCCACAACCGAATTTCCATGAAGCGTACGCCCGCCATCTTGCGAAGCCGTCGCTCGACGCCGAATGATCGCTGATATTAGCCTCTTCCAGTCATCGCTTTCGGTGTCTTCATCCTTGCTGTCTTCTGGGGTACTGGTGCTGGTATATTTGATTCCCATCGTGTTTCGCTTCTTTGTCAGAGCTAATCGTTGCATGGCACCGTCGCGCAGGTATCATCTTCCAAGTTTCGCCGTTCCATGTGTACAGCTGCAAGTTCGACGTCAACACCTTCGAGCCCATCTGGCAGCCATTCTACTCTCAGTGCAGCCGTATCGTAGCGATCGAAGCCATCGCATGGGCCGAATGTAAGGAAGCGCCTCTGACAAAAAATATTTACACTCGCTCACTTTTCGGCTGTCCACAGTTGGTCTCATGATCCTCATCCTCATCCAGTACTTTGTCGACGCCGTTCACTTTTCCATCCACAAGGACTCATTCTACGAGAAGAGCCCTGAGGAGCTTCAGATCATCGAGAAGCAGAAGCAGAACAGCGTTTAAGCATTTTTTAGTCTTATTTATTTACAACCTAGCAGAGCACGAGCTCGCCATAATCTAATCATCGTACCACATCATCGTTCTCATCGTCTTGGTCGAGTGAAGACCAGCTGATGATGGGGTTCCATATGAGCGGCTGACGAGCAAGAGAGAGGAGATCCAAGCTCTATGAAGATCCCTCAAGCGATCTACCACTGTCCAACAAAATTTGCACTCAAGTCAGCCTCTTCATAAACCTCGACAACCGAACTTTGGGCCGAACCGTAAAGGGACCGCAGGGGCCTTCTGCGGCGTCACTTCCTTGCGCAAGTCGTGCAGCGTGTGTCCAAATACCCCTCACTCCCGCTTTGCTGCCAGGTTCTCCGACTTGCACCCCTTCGAGCGACCACTGAACTGCTCCCGAATAATTGACTCGATATTGCCACTTGGTGGCGAAGTCTGGTGACGGTCCTCTTGAGACGTTCCCGACAATTGAGAGGATCGGTGAAGCGCTGTTTGGAGGAATGTGTCGGGGACCAAGAGTGCCAGTGAAAGATAGGCGAGGAAAAAGATCGTTCCTGGTCGGGTCCGTTGAAGGCGGGTCCAGCACGAGTTTGAGACTCATAAGGTCGCCTATAGCCTCCCTGAAGTCCGTCAACCGAAGCGTCCCCCCCGGGGCGAGTCGCTCGTGGTCCGAGTTGAGAGCCTCAAAGACCTCCCAGTCGAGGTATGCGTAGGTCCCGATCCATTCTTGCTCCACACCGGCCCAATCTCGCGGGCTCTTCCCAGAGACGTCGCGGCGAGCGGTGTCGGCCCAGCCAAGACCTTTTCCCTTCCCAATGTCCTCGAGTCCAACGTCGGTGACAGGATCCATTCCCCATCCTTCCCTTTCGACAGCAAGTTCTACGTTGAAGTCTGTCACTGTCCTGATAGACTCGAGCAGCGTCCAGTCAACTCTGCCACTCCCGTCTCGCCGGTACGGTCCAAAACTGGTTTCGTGGCAGTAGTTCCTGACATCGTAGACCAATCTGAGGGCTTTTAGTCTCTTGTTTGCGTCGGACAAAGTCGGTGGTCCATGTAGAAGTAGGAAGTGTGCCGCTTCCTGAAGCGTGATGGGCGGCACGTCGACTCGCTTGTGGTCCGTGTAGAGTCTGACGTACTCGGCGGCGAACGCAGTGGAGGTCGGAGGGAATAATGCTGACAGGAATGTGATGTTTTTCGAGTCGATACCCAGAGCACTTTGTGATATGGAGATGAAGGTGGAAAGGACGGGGGGGAAGGCGGAGACTACACGGGCAAGTTGGTTGCGAGTGTAGGCAGAATTGATCAATCCACGAGCTCGTAAGCGATTTTGAAGGCTGGCTTTGTAAGGATAAGATTGAGGAGAGGTTGTCGGCTGAGGGCGGTCGAAGTGATTAAGAAAGAGGGAGGTCCAGAGGTGAGAGTTGTCGCGGCAGAAGTCGCGAGTGGATCGACAGACAGCAGAGAAATTAGCAACATCAACTGGGTCGAGGTCGAATAAGATGAGAATGTCTTCGAGCGTTTCTGGGGGGAGGGAAAGTAGTGGCGCATTAAACGACATGGTGACACCGCGATTGTAGTTGCCTCCGTGTATCAGCTTCGTTTATTTGTTCTCTGGGTACAGTCTTTCATCAGGTCTAGTGACGTCCAGCGGCGTCGTCTCATCGCCACTGACACCGCGCCCATCCTCCCGCTCCCGGGACTTACACGAACAGCACGACGACCCAGCCACGACCGGGAATCGACTCACCTACTTCCCCAATCGGCAACCAGATGAAAAGATAGTGGAGCTGACAGAGAAAGTCAAAGTCGTTGGTGGCTGCAGGACACGGCAAGGCAGAGGAAGGCCTCTCCTGGACGGTGACGAGGTGGATACGGGATCGCTCGCTGATGAAAATGTCAGGTATCCATCCGAGTCCGAGAGTCTAATAAGGGCGAGAGGGAAGGGAGGAGGAGAAGGACGCGTGACAAACGCTCGCACAGGCCTTTTTTGATCCAGAGCGTGAGGCCCCTGAGATAGACAGCAACACCACTTTACTAACACCATGAAGGAAACCAGAATGTAAGTATGAAGTGCCAGTATTGCTGCAACATCGTCGACCGTACATGCGAGCTTCGAGCTGGCGGGCCGAGATTCCTCGTGAGCTTGCAGGAACGTGAGTTTGTTGGAGGAAGACAAGGATAAAAGCCCAAAGTACAGTTAAATGCTCCAGAATACTGCGTACGTTGCACTTAAAAATCCAAGGAAGTAGACAGCCAAACTACAAATCGAGACAAACTCCGACATTCCCTCCTACCAATCACCAGCCCCAATCTCACTCCCGACGCGAGTCAAACACGCAATCGTGAGCTGTACAACATCACCTTCTTCCTCTCCTTCTCCTGCTCTGCCGACGCGGCCAATCTGAATCCCTTCTGGAAGGCCTTTGAAGGCGACTTCGTCCGAGTGTCCATTCCCAGCCACGCGACGATATGGGATGTAGGCCGAAGTGATGGATGGCGAGGTTGTCGATAGTGAAAGGAGCGATGTGAAATGTGGGTGAAGTTCGTACAAATGCGCCAGTGGGGACCGCAGAAGCGCCGATCGAATGAGCCTAGGGAGGGCGAGAGAGAGGTCGAGGGGTGTTACGGCAGCGACCGCATGAGAAGGATTCTCTTGCGAGCTTGCCCACAGCGTTGCTTCTCGTAGTCGGCAGTGCAGTAGTTTT
This sequence comes from Phenoliferia sp. Uapishka_3, assembly GCA_035521515.1. Lineage (NCBI taxonomy): Eukaryota > Fungi > Basidiomycota > Microbotryomycetes > Kriegeriales > Kriegeriaceae > Phenoliferia > Phenoliferia sp. Uapishka_3. Next base: position 18,064 of record JASZXU010000111.1, read on the forward strand.
TGAAGGACAAAGATGAGCTCTTCTTGTCGGACTCTGAACCAAAGTAGAAGCGCTATCAGCCGAGACGAAAACGGGGTCAAAGCCAGAACAAACGAACCGTGGGAAAGGCATCTTGCCCCGAAGTGGTGCGTCAGCTACGTAGGTCTTGATAATTGCAGTGCAGCGGTTGAGCAACGCTGGTAGACACAGTGCAGCAATTCGCCGCCGCTCCGCCTCGTTATCTTTCGCATGAAAAAAATGAGCGGTGAGCCTTTCCAAGATGGTAGCAAAGAAGCACACCTTTTTCAACGTCCGAGCAAAGCAAAAAGAGCAAATCAAAACACCAATAACCGAAGCGCTCGCGACCAACCTCTACCACCTCCGCCGTTGTGCCAAACATGTGGCCTCGGGCCTGCCGATCGAAATCAGAGTCGAATCGAGTCTCCTTTGTCGGTCCGCTCACGTCATGATCCGAGAGCGACCCATCTGACGATAGAGAATCGTGCGGTGGCGAGTTGATCTGTCCAGGTAGGTCGAGCTCATAGAGGCGACTTGCGGTCTGGAGGCATTTGCCGAGTCGAAGTATCAACTCATCCGGAACAAGACGATTCCCGAGGTGCGGAAGAATATCCTTTTCGATTGAAACTATAACAGGAAGCGTCAGTAAAGTATCAGGGAGCTGGGAACGACCAGTGCTAACCCAGAAGTGCGAGATCAAAGTTCTCCTCCTCGTGTAGCCCCTCCGCTGACATTGAGTGTCGTTGAGTTGCCCTTCACCAATAAAAGTCAATAGGGGCAATTAATGATACTTCATAGAGTAGTCTGGACTTACGTGTCGGCGAGCAAAGCTCCTCTGTAGCCGTCCACGATCTGACGCCAGATGCCTTCGAACGTCACGGATGAGAGTTCTATCGAGGAGATGGCTTAGTTGAGAGAGGTATGACGAGTCCGAACAAGAACTTACTTTGACCTAAAGCTTCAAGGGACACTACAGCTTCGCGCACAGCCTTCAGAAAATTCACTGTCGCCGTCTTCCACAGCATTTCATCGGACCCATACTTGGAAGGAGCTGGGCAATCATGCTTGAGCTTCAGTGGTAACGAGTACGCCTATCATCATATACAACCAAAACTTAGCGAAACGGGGGCGACAGGCAAAAAAAAAACGTACAGCAAACATTCGCTCCACGGCACCCTGCTCGTAGATCGAAATGTCGTCCTTGTACCGAATGTAGAGCCAAAGAACATGCGGCATGACTTCCTTTGCGAGAGCAATGTATGTCACCCGTTGAACCGTTCGTGGCCTTGACTTTGCCGGGGCTTCGCCCTCAGAGTCAAAGGCAGCGATGAAGGCAAGAGTGAGGTACTCGGACAGATCTGACAAGACGGCCGAAGCCGCTCCCGGGACCTCGAGGTTGATAACTGCGACAACCTCAAGGACCGCCGCCTGGAGTGGCGTGAGAGTGTCGATGTCAGGTCTTCAAGGGGGAAGGAGTCGTCAGTGTGTATTAAATCCAGCGGCCTTCTGTGCTCACCGATAGTCTGGTGACCGCGCGAAAGTAAGTACTGCTTTTAAAATGGCCAGCAAACGATGAATGCGAGAGAGGTCGAAACTGATGAAGGCAGGAGAGTAGATGGGAAGGACCGCTTTGACGTAAGCATGCAAGTTGACTTGAGTGAGAGTTTTTGCTGCAGTCCGGGACGGCGGGAGTGAGAGTCCGACGACAGAATGACCGATCTCGTCCCATGCCGCCCAAGCCACTTGCAACTCTACTCGAGGAGCTTCCGTCGAATCCACCGACGCACGTAGCACCTTCTCTAGTGAGTTCATTGCGGCAGTTGCTGGAGTCGGGCGATCCTCGATGAAGCTGCGTTTGCAGACGTTGACAAAGGCTGCGAAAGTCTCGTCGAAGCGCGGTGTCTTGCGGAGCGGAGCAAGATTTTCAACAAAAATTGTTCCGATAGACTTGACGGCCAGGTATTTCGAATCATCCCATTGCTTGTCGATGAGCCGTATTGGTTGACCGGCCGCCTGGGGTACCAGCTCATCGGCGTCAGGGTTCGCAGAAGGCGCCTGGTTGTGAGTGTGGATGGTGGCGGAGATGGAGTCAAGGAGTGGGCTATGGTTCGTGAAAAGCATGATCAGAGGAACCCAGCGCAAAGATACAAAGATCACTGCTCACAACACTACCTCCCACATAGTGCGTTCCCACATTGACTTGGAGAGCGTCGTGCCATAGAGGGAGATGGACCGGAAGACGGTTGAAATGGCTCCGTCTCGAGCCTCTTGCCGAGTGTCTTGGCACAGCACGAGAAGCTGATGGAGAAGGAACATCCAAAGCTCTCCATGAGCGACGTCGTTGTCGCCCTCTTTCCGCTTGGCCTGAAGGTGATCTGACACACTCCAAAGTAGCCCTCCAGCCTGTAAGATTATCGGTAAGGTTTTATACTTCAGCTGAAAAGAAGACCATCGTACCGTCAGCGCAACGTTGACATCGTCAGTTTGCTTGCCGAACTCCGCAAGGGTACCGATGCAGTCTCGAAGCTCGTCAACAGTGAGCACTCCGAGAAAGTCAGTGCAGATGAGCTGCAGGGATGGAAAGCCGGTTCGAACGAGGATAGGAGTCCTGGCCGCTTTCTCGACGCCAAAATATGATGCTCCACCGTGGCCGCCTGGGCGGAGAGACTTGTTCGACGCATCCTCATCGATCGTGTTGAGGAGATGTGGGGCATCGGTTCTGGGCGAAGGGGGTGCGTACGCGAGTGGAGAGGGACATGCTGTGCGAAGGACGTGGAAAATACGCTCCCACCCGGCTATGAAGGAGTGGCCGTTACTTTCGAGAATCTTGATGAGGGTGTCAAATGACATTCGCCGGATCTCAACGTCGGTAGAGGTTTGTGGTCTTGGTGATGGCTCGGCTTGTGCTGCGAGAGCGACGAGTACTTGTGTCTGAATCCTGCGCTGAAGCTCGTCTCCTCCAGTCGACAAGTTCCGAGGCGCGACGACGAGAATTTGATCCAGAACCTCCGCTGCCTGAAGGCGAATGGCAGAAGGTGCCGCAACGAAATGTTGTACGTGGAGGAGATGCGAGGTGACAATGTCCCAGCCAACAGAGGATTCACGGTAGATGAGTCGATGTACGTTGAGGAGAGAGACGACTCCAAGCTTTGAAACGCCAAAAGACTTTTCATCGAGGCGCTGGAAATGAAAAGATTAGCGGGTGTTGCATCCCATGAGAGACAAAAATGTACGTACGACCGTTCGAAGTGTGTTCATGCCGCTTGACCTCCGACGATTGGGTGCCTCGGACGCTGGGCTGGGCAGGGACCCAGGTGATACTTCGAGGACCGAGCCGTCCTCCGCCATTGACAATCCGATCATCTCTCCATTCAACCGACAAAGACCTCCGACGAACCACTTGAAAGCATCGTCATCCAGTGACCGCGAGACCTCAAAGAGCTTCGCAATGCTGGCCTGGATGGCTACCTCATCGGCCTCTGTCGGCACAACAGGAATGCTGGAATTTGGACTGGATAAGGAGCGAGATGTAGTGGGGGACAAGGGAGACACGACACCCCCTCCGCCTCTCGGAGGAGTCGCTGGTGGCGCCGAGGTCGCTGCTCGCTTCTTCGTCCTCGCCGCGTTCGTTCGAATAACAAAGTCGGCATTCTGAAGAGTCTCGAAAACAGCGAACCAGATTGAGTCGAGGCTTCCGGCGAGGTACTGACTGACGCTCAACAGGGCTTTTAGGCAGGCGAAGTTCCTCGAGCTGAGCCCAACTGGGAGTGGTGCCGCAGGACCCAGCCCAAGAGATTCAACACCAGCGCTGAGTACGCTCACAGGCGCCTTTGCAGCGGGATTCAGATCCTGAAGTACCATGTGGGAGACGACGGCTGGGGGTACGGCGAACTTGCAAAGCGACGTGAGGAGGGCTTCGCGGGGGGTTTGTAGCCCGAGCACGCCGCAGACGGAGGTGAAATTCTGGAGGGCGGATACGACGTCGGCGAAGAGGTCGTCGTCCAGTGAGGTGGCGATGAAGAAGGAAAGAGAGGCGAGTAGGGCGGGCCAGGAGGTTTCGGCCATATCTTTGACCGTCAACAGCGAAGCGGCTTTCGGGTCGCTGGCGTCGAGTGTTGACCAGTCAAGGGCGGCAGGTGCACGCGAGGCAGTCTCGCCAGCACTGCGTGTGCGAGCTGAGAGAATGGCGGAATACGCGGAGAGGGTGTAGGTGGCAAAGCCGTCGGAAAGGGAGGCGAGGCATTGGAGTGCGAGGAGGAAGATGTAGGTTTCCGGAATCGGCGGCGCGTCCGCTTTGTCGAGCTGGTCGATGCACTGGAGCTTCAGTGTGGCGGTAGAAATACTAAGTCCCGGCGGGATGGTTCCTGCCACAGCTCCCACACTGCTGCCCACGACGCTCCCTGCGACTTGAGCAAGACCGAGACCCATTTCCATGGCGCTGTCGATCATGCCGGCGGCGCCGCCCAGCGAAACCGAGGACGAGTTTGACGGTAAGCTGTGGCCTCCGGGTATGATAGGAGCTAGCGAGCTCCCATACAGTACAGCAGCTCCCACTCCAAGAACGGCGGGCTTCTCGGTGGCTAGTCGGTTGAACGCCGTCATGAGATCGCTGAAGACGCTGGACGCGGCACCTCCATTCTTTTTCCTAGCGTCGTACCGATCGTAGAACTTGATCATGAGGCCAAAGTCGCTGCAAAGTCCTCTGAAAATTTCGAGAGCGAGGACTCGCATCCAAAGTGGCGTACTCCCAGCGCCGGGCCCAGCTGGGTGTCCTCCTTCACCGTCACCTTTGTCGCCAGGTCCGATGACGCGGACGAACATGGAGAGGAAGACTTCTGATTCGATTGGGAGGAGGTCGGAGAATTGTTTGAGAAGGAGGAAAACGACACGAGTAAGGCGAAGAGTGAGGGGGAAGGAGAAAGGACCGTTTGAGGCAGGTGTGGATGGTGGTGAGGAGAGGAATCGAATGAGGAGAGGACAGAGATGTGCCCTGAGCACAAGTAGAAGTTCCGGATGCTGCGAAATCCATCATCAGCTGTCGGCGACATTTTCGCTTGGTGGAGCCCCCACTTACAGTTCGCACGACAGGTCCGAAACCACTGACGATGCTCTCGACCAACTCCAGCCCAAACGTCCTACTGAGAGTTCCCCACCGCAAGAACGAAGGTTCGCCTTCGGGTCCTCCTTCCGCCGAACCCGAAATAAGGAGACACAAGTCCTCGAGAAGAAGGTACGCATCCCTTGCGGCGGGCCTGAGTGCGATGCTCATATTTTGATCCTCGCGTTCTTTCCATACGATCGCCGGAGCTTCACCCTCTTGAGTTGCGAGTGATGCCATATTGATTGCTTCGTCGGGCCTTGGAACGTCGAGAGTGAACGCTGCTGGCGGAAGGGAAGCGAGAAGTGTGGTATCATCTGACGCCGTCGCCGCCTCGATGAGATCATCTTCTTCTCCCACTCGCTCAAAGACAAACATGAATAGCTGCCGGAGAGTTGCTGAGGCAGTCGAAGCGACTACCGGGATCTTTGACGTTGAGAGGCGGTGGGACAGCTCGAGGGCCTAGGAAGCGAGATTCAGTCAGATTCCGCAATCCTCGACCAAATGACAAGATACCTACCTGACCTAGTTCTTCACCTTGCACCAACCGGTCGCCTCGTTTGTCCCCAGATCCCCCCACGGTCGTCGTAAGTAGACTGACGAGCGTCTGTAGGATTTTAAGCTGGATCTCGACGCCTTGGGGGATGACTTGCTCCAGTGTCTCGAGGATCTGCTTCACAAGCCCCTGCGAACCAGCAACAAACCCTCATCAGCAACGATGATCTTCCAACGACCCCACTGCGCTCGCCAAGCTAACCTTTGGGACTGCGCCAGCGGTAATGAGTCGTTGTAGACTGGACACGGCCAGAGCGATGATTTTTGAGTTTCTGGTTGTAGCAGCGAGGAATATTGGGTGGTACAGAGGCTGAGGCGAGGGCGGCGGATCTGTCAAGCGAGCTGAGGTTAGCTACGCGCCACGAACGAGCCAAAGCGAAGCTCACCAGCACGTAGGTCGATCAGCGCCTGGTCCCGGGAAGACTTGAGCAAAAGCTGAGCTTTCTCTGCCGCCTGCGAGGTCAAAAGTTTGAGTGTGTGCGTGAGGCACTCGAAGTCGTGTTGCTCACATCGCGGACGTCGCTGTGGCGCCTCCCAGCCTCTTTACCCAAAGCGAGGTAGTCAGCAGCCAGGAGGTTCAGTGAGGCTGAGGCGGCTGAGGAGGCCATGCTCCACGAAAAAAGGCTTGATCCAGCAAGCGAGGTGGTCGATGGCAGCTACCTCCCAAGATGGGCCAAACGACCTCCGCCGGAAGGTACGGGGCCTGTGACGAAATCGACCTCGGCGCGCTGTGCCCCTTGTCACCTATTTAATATCTAATCCACGCCAGTCAACGCTCGCAAGTCTTGTGTGTTTGGAAGATTCGGATCCCCATGAGGAGAAACCAACTGATTTAGCGACCACCGTGGGGCTTGGACTAGATACGCGTTTCCAAATTCCCTACTTCCGACTGCTTAAATTCCAACTTATTCACTATTGAGCCTCTTACCCAAAACCTATAGCCCAAGCCACTTGAAAGTCTTCTCAAGCTTTGCCTCACCCTCCAGTAGAATCTTGTCCGACCCTACTCCAACGAGAACTTTGTAGACGCCGGCTTGAGCGACCCACGAATCAACCGACTCGTCCCAGTAACTGAACGCCTCCTTGCCCACTTCCAACTTAACTTGCGTCTCTACGCCTGGTGCCAAGTAAACCTTCGTGAACGCCTTGAGCTCTTTGACTGGCGCGGCAATGCGGCCAACCACCGGTGGCGCGATGAAGAGTTGAGCGACTTCGCCTCCGGAAATTTTTCCGGTGTTTTTGATCGAGAAGGTGACACTGAATGTCCCAGCGGCAGAGACGGGAGAAACGGAGAGGGATGAAAGGTTGAAGGAGGTGTAGGAGAGACCGTGTCCGAAGGGGAAGAGAGGGGCAATGTTGGCCTTCTCGTAATGACGGTAACCGACATAGATTCCCTAGACAAGATTCAGCGGGTTAGCAGGGTGTTGGGGTCATAGCTTGAAGGCTAGTTACCTCGCCGTAAACAACCTTTCCGGGAGTCTCGGTGGTGATTCCGAATGAGGTGAAGGCAGGGTTGTCTTCGAGGCGAACACTGAGAACGTCGCGTGTTAATGCGCGTCTTCTGACCGCCCGAGAGAGTTTTCTTCGAAGCTTACGGGAAAGTAACGGGGAGCTTCGCGCTGGGGTTGACGCTTCCGAAGAGGATGTCGGCCAGTCCGTTGCCGAGCTCGTTACCACCGAAGAACGCCTGGACAAGATGAAAGAAAAAATGGTGATGAGCACAACGCCCGGCTTGCGAAACACGAAACAAACGTGAACTTACCTGGAGGATCGTGGAAGCCTCGTTGATCCATGGCATCGCAACCGGGGTTCCGCTCTGAGTGACGACCACAGTGTTTGGGTTCACCGCGAGGACTGCCTTGACAAGGGCATCAGTCTCTCCGGGCAAGCTGACAGAAAATGAGCGTAAGTTCGGATCATAAATCAAGGTAGACAAAAAAACATACAAAATATCCTTGCGATCGAAGCCCTCTGACTCCCAGTCAGGATTGGTTCCTACGACGAGGATGGCCACTATCACCGGTGATTATTTAGTTTCTCTGGTTCTGAAGGAAGAAAAGGAATACAAGGCTTACAGTCGCTCTTCTTGGCGAGCTCGACAGCAGCTTCCCTGGCTACCTTGGGCTCCACCAAAGGGTAAGCCCCGATCCTCCAGGCGGATGCTGGGATAAAAGGTGTGGCCTTGGTGCTCTTGAGCTCAAGCGACTGTCGCAGCTCGAGACGGTACTCCTTGCCGGCTACAAGCTCGAGAGTGCCCTTTTGCTGCTCGCTGCCCATTCCAAAGAACATTTCGCCACCGACGAAGTTGTGATAGTTGTCGACGACGAGCTTCTCGTCAATGAATAGCGTTCTTTATAACGCAAAACTCAGTCAGCTTCACAAAGTCGGCTCCTTTGAAGAGTTAGCTTACGATCCGCCGATAGCGGCCAGGCCGAATTCCCAAGTGCCGGAGACGTCCGGGGTGAAAACGGTTGTGAACTGCAAACAACGGCATCAGCTTGAAATGTTTTCTATTTGAAGCAGAAGGGTGCTCACGCGGCACAGGGGACTGTCTCCAAGCTTGTCCCATGGAATTCCATCAATAGCAAACACCAATGAGCTTGTTGTGGTCGTCTCCCAGTCGGCTTTGGGCAGTTTGACATCAACACCCTCGTACCAACTCTTCGTGGGGGCGGGGTTTTCGATGAAAACCTCAAGGAGAGCCGGTGTCATGAGAGGGTCCAAAAGGGGGAGGTAGCGGAAGGCTGAAGCTCCTGCAGAGTACTCGACTGTTGCGCCGATTGCCTTCGCGGCTTCGGTGATACCCTCGAGGGGAGAGATAGTGTAGGTACTGACCTGGACATTTTAAAGACGTGTACAGGCTGCATCAGTACGTGAAGCAACACCTTCATTAAGCCGATAAATAACTAAATAGACTGACCAAGGAAGCTGAACCTCCACCTGAGGGCACTGAGATCTTGGCATTGCTACCAATAACGGCGATAGATTTAGTGGAAGATGAAATGGGGAGTAGGGAGGCCGAGTTCTTGAGCAGAACGACAGCCGAGGAAGAAGCCTGTCGCAGGAGAGCGCGAAGCTCGGGAGTATCGATGGATGATTCTTGTGCGTTGAAGGGGATTCCGGAAGCAATCGCCTTGTTTACCAGAGTGAGGACCTGCTTTCGTACTTCTGAGTAGCTGCAACCTTCAGGAAAGCAGGAAGTGCACTTACGGTGCGGACGCGGGCGTCGACCACATCGACGGAGAGTTTTCCAGAGGAGATTTGACGGATCACGGCAGCACCACGCATGCATGACGGTCCCTGAGAGTCAGCTGAAAGTTAGCAGGGATCGAGAGGGTGAATGATTCTATAGACTGACAGGCATTTCGACGTCAAGTCCAGCTTTCAGGGCAGTTCCGGTCCTGTGGAACCACTCTAGTCAGTCAATGAAGGCGTCAAGGAGCAGTCAGATCAGCTTACGAGTACGTTCCTGTCCAGTCCGACATCGTGAGCCCATTCCAGCCCCACTCCTTCCTCAAAATGTCCTCCAGGAGGCCCTTGTTTTCACTCGAGTGGAGGCCATTGACTTTGTTGTACGAAGTCATGATCGCATCCGGCTGCGAGTGCTTCACTGCCAGTCGGAATGGCTCGAGGTAAATTTCCCTCAAAGCGCGCTGTGAAACTACAGAGTCGGCGCTGAATCGCTCGAATTCTTGGTCGTTGGCAACGAAGTGCTTCATGCAAGCAGAAACATTCTTGGACTGGAGACCGTTGATGTACGCCGCAGAAACTACCAGTGCAGATGATCAGCGCATGTGGGAAGTAGCCAGATACTGACGTACCCATTCCCGACAGTACCGGGTCTTCTGCGAAGCTTTCGAAACCGCGACCTCCCAAGGGTGATCTAAGGGGCGGAATTCATCAGCTCTTGAAGTAAACTTATGTTAGGAATTTGTTTGCTTACCGCTGAAAGTTGGCGGTGGGGCCCAAGAGAATGTGAGCACCTTTGGCGACACATTCGTCACCCAAAGCTTCACCGATTCGCCCGACAAGGTCGGTGTCGAAGGAAGCAGCTATTCCAGTCGCGCAAGGAAAGCAACTGGCAGGGACTCCCTTAAAGAAGTTCTGTCCTCGCACTCCATTTGGCCCTGCGCGATCGATTACATCGAACGTCAGCGGGAGAGGAGTAGCGCAGTTGTTAGGAGCGGAGCGTACCGTCAGAGCACCGGACGGGAGGGATGCCAGCTGAGGCGACTTCCTCAAAGTGCCAGAAGTCCTGTGATGAAATATGATGAGCGTGGATCTTCGTTATGAGCTGGGTGCGCGGCTTACCCTGCCAGCAAGCAGCTTGACCTTGTCCTTGAGGGGAAGGGAGACAATGAGTGCTTCGATATCGAGTTGCTTGTAGGTAGTCATTGATGGGGTTTACGGAAGAGGGAAGGGAGAGAGAGGGCCACTTGGTTTTTGCCGAAGCGGAACGTGTCCGAAGATCTTCTGCGACTTGAGGCGACTAATCCGACATGGTGGGGGGAATTTGTGGGGTCCAGGCAACTACTTGGCGCGGGCGGCATCATCCAGGATTTCCAGAAATCACCTGACTGCAACTACATATCCCGAAACACGGCCGGTTGAATGTTCTGGAGACCGTTCTATTCCCTGGAGAATTGCCTTCAAGCCGCGAAGGGAAGAAGGGCAGCGAAGCAAGTCCAGCGCCATTACGAGCCGGAAAACTATTCAGCTTTCTTGCGGCAACCGCTCAGCTGGAAGCAAAGTTAATGGCAGATTTGTTCAACTGACGTCAAGAGCTGTAGGCGCTAAGAAAGATAAACATATTTGTGGAAGTGAAGCCGCGTTGCAGTAACCTTGCCTTGCGAAGCGAACGAAGTACCGCAGTGTAAAATTGAGCAACAACACAGTCAAGCACGAGTCACATTTCCCAAACAGTCTTTCCTCACCCAGTCTCTTCCAGCCTTCTTCTCCTACGTACATTACCCGGATATTCGTCGAGATTGACCTCTGGTGCTGCGATTGGTGGCGTCGACTGGGTTGGCGTCTGATGGCAAATTGGGCACCAGGTCTGAAAGTGAAACCAGTGTATGAGGCACTCCGCATGATCTGCCAGCCAGGGAACTTGTCAGTTGGGAGAGTGGAAGTTTGGGCAAGTAAAGATAACTACACGAGTGACCACACGGAAGAGAGCACTTCGCCTTCGCCGTCTTCAGCGCTCCTGTCGCCATCTCACCGCTACAATCGCTCACCGCGCCCTCGAAGCAGATGGTGCAGACCCATTCCGATTCATCCTCGTTGCTACCAGTCCCATCCCGACTTTTGTCCACCGGAAACGCGCTGAAGACCGTTCGCAGACACTCAACCGTTCTCAACATCCCAGTCTTTAAGGTTGCGATATGAGATATCCTCAATCGTATGATGTGGAAGAGAACATGAGGTGGAAAAGTGAGGGGGCTGATAGAGGGCAGGAGGAAGGCGAGAGAGAGGGACTGGCAAATCGTGAAAATTGATGTAATGCTTTCGATTAGAAGCGAGATAAGCCAGAGGGTGTCCAGTTCTATTCGAATAGGTGGGTGAAGATGTGGATGTTGCGGCGATGATGAGACGGCCGGAGAGAAGGAGAAGCTGGTGGGGGAAAAGGGTAGAGACGAAGTTGTCGAGAAAAGGAATGTTGGAGGAGCGATAGTAGAAGGAAGAATCGAGTTCGGAAGGAGGTGCTTCAGAGGCTGTACTAGAATCAGTAAAGTAGCTACGCTCTGAAAGACAAAATTATCAGCGGAAGTCCACGCAAAGCCTTGATGAACGCACCTCAAAAAGTAGAAATCCTCGATAAGCTCCTAAGCGACCGGCGTGCTCCCACGGCGACCCTCCGGCAGATAGCTTGGTAAGTATGACCCATCGACCAAAGGGAACGTCATCATGACCGCTCGTGGTCGGTCCAGCCGCGCATTCAACCGTGACACTCGCCACCATCAATCCCAACCCCAAAATCGTCGCAGCATGCGTCCAATACCGTCTCCAAGCAGCTATGAATCTCCACTTCATACGGCTCAACCTTTTCATGAAGGTATTGGCTCTCGGGAAGTCGGCCGGAAGAGGGTTCGAAAGTCCCACTCGCACTATAGCGTCTTCGAGAATTAGGGCGGCGAGTTGGACGCCAAGAAGGATATGAAGGATCGATAAGAATAGGACGAAGGGAGAAAGGCGAAGCTTCAGGGTGGAGAGAAGTATGGCGTGGAGGGATGAAAGTATCCATTCCCCAAACTCGCAGGTGGCGTCAGCGAGTTCAGAGGATCGCTTGCGAAGTGAAAGCGGTGTTCGTGTCGCATCGGGGCAAAGAGGTCGTCCTCGATAGTCGATTGGGCAGGCATTGGAAGGGAAAGAGGTCGAAGAGGAAGGCGGAGCGTGCGCCGGGACGTAGCCCGCGACGCTGTCGTTTGGACACTCTTCCGACGACAAAGCCTCTGCTGCAGCTTTTGCGCATTTGACCTCTTTCTGCACCTTATTTTCCACCAATCCAGTGAAGTCGGGCTGCTCCCCCAAATCAAGACTATACTGCAAGGCGTCCTTGGCCTGCTCCGTTTCGTCTTTTGACGGCTGAGCTGACCGAACCGGTCGGAAACTTCTCTGAGGTGGAGGTGAGCTCAAAGGCGGAGTGTACCAAGTTGACATCGTAGCATCCTGCGACGTCGAGCCCTTCACAGGCATCACGCTCGACGACGGCGCGACTTCGTCCTTGACGCTCTCCACTGTCGCTGCTCGCTGGTATGGGGGAGTCAGAGGGGATTCGACTGCTTGATCCGATGACGACGCTTGTGAGGTTCCTCCGAGGACTAATGGTGGGACAAGGTGGGGAGATGTCGAAGGAATGGAGGAGGTAACGCCCGTCTGCGGGTCGAGGTGAGGCTCGGTTCGAGGTGCGATGAGCCATAGGACGAATATCAAGGCGTATTTGGGTCGCAAAGAGTGGGATTGGAAAGCTTCGAGCGTCTGTGAGGATGTCAATTAGCCACAAATTACTCCGTCGTCAAGCTTTGAAAGGCCGTTTGTGAGGATCAAGAATCCGCGATTAGCTCTCGGTCTACATCTCAAGTGGCTGAGCTTCAATACTGATCCAGCCTTCCTTCGCCCACGGTCGTTGGCCGCGACCCGCAGAGCTCAGCGGACCATCCGATTCAGAGAACAACAATCACGACGTCAACCGGCGAAGACCGATGACAGCTTAAGCGCTTACCTCTGGGCTCGCGCGAAGCATTCTTTCACATGAGGGTGAGCTCGAACGGGAGATCGAAAAGCGTGGATGGGGGGTGAAGGACGAGGAGTGCCCGCGCGGTGGCCGGTGGGAAGGAGCAGGAAAGGGGAATGGGGTGACTTGTTGAGCCGGGATGCACATGCCGTCGCCACGTCCTCACTTTTCTTTCCTTCTTTGGCAGAATGACTAAAGCGGTTTCGGTGCGCATGTCGATATGTAGCTCGGCGACTCAGAATCTTCCTCCCCTCTCCTCCCCACCTCCACCTCTCGCGCACGGCCTTGCAACGCCATGCATGATTGCGCGTGCGCGGGATCCCAATTTGAAAGCGTGATGGATTCGGCACCATCTTCAACAAGATTTACAATACCGTCCGGCTTGATGCGCTCCTACCTTCCGCCTTCCTCCAAGTCCACCTTCGTGCATACGGGGTCGATGTCCTCCCAGGTTTCGCCCACTAGGTATTGGTTCGTACGTATAGTCAAGCAAGTCTTTGATCCAATTGTCATTCTCAATCTATAAAAGATACATCTCAATGCCTGAATGTTCAGGCTACCGATTGGCGATGATTACGGAGTGCGTATGCTCTGGAAATTTTCCATTCGCCGTAAAGCGCGAGAAGCTCGAAGTCGCCTGCGACGATCCGCTGTCTCCGGAATCCATGTCCTCACATCCCGCTCGACGGTGCTTGGGATATTCTTTGTTGATTACTGAAACCAGAAAAAAGGCTCCTGCCACACACTTACCTACGTACAGAAAGTCTTGCGGTGTTTTGCTGCCTCGGGAGCTTGTTCGCCCATTTGGTGCGAGAGAGCCTCTTAGGTTGCAGTGCTCATTCCAAAGCGACTCAGGAATCTCCAATGATTCGGACAACACCGACGATGCTGATGCGTCAAATGGGACTCGTCGCACTGGCGCACTGGGTTTCTCGACGTGAGACGCACAGACCCCTACACCTCACCCTTTTCCTCATTTTCTGAGTATTCTATGTTCTAGATTCATGGTTATTTCGAGCTAAGGGAGATTCTTTAGTGATACCTGTATGGCTCATCACATGGATCCTTCGAAAGAAGGGCTCCTTTTTTTGCGTGTCCCGTACAACAGCGTTCGAGTCAGACGGTCCCGCAACGTCAACAAAACTTAGGTGATGCGCACCTTTTAAGACATTCGACTTCTTGCCTGTAAGATAACTAAATGCTGTTCCAAATGGCCTAAAGGGTAGGATCATCCAAATTTCAAGTCAGAGGCCAGCGAAATAGGTAAGCTCACAAATCCAGTACTGAACGATGACGCTGGAACAGAGTCGGTCGTACCAGTGAACCTAATTTGAGCTTATGATGTAGGCCTTTGAAAACCTGGTTCTCAACGAAGACGCTTGTTCTAAATTCTCGATCGCTTGCTCAAGTCACTCCGTTTGCCACCGCCCCACCTCACCTCTCGCCAATGTTCTCTCAGGCGAGCTCTGCGTACTGGACACACTGCCACAGCCAAACCCACTCCTTCAAAACGCCACACTACGAAAGAGACGAAAGCAATGATGGATCTCTTGTCGGCCCGGGCTTCTCCCACCCTGAAGGGGCGACACCCTCGTCTTCTCTCTCCAACCCAGCGGCCTTCCCCACCTTCCGACAAATTCCGTACGATTCAAGCTGGGAGAGATTTGCATATGCGTCACACACTATTCCTTCCCAGAGTTACGACATGTACGCAAGTGCCGAGGTTGCGCCGCCACACCCTTCTGTTATAAGCGGCCAGTGGATGCTGCCAACACCTCTTTCTTACCTTCAAATCCCGCTGGAGGATCCTTTGGCGTATCCACTACATTTCGAAACACCTTGCACCTCGGGCTGGACGGAAGGTAGAGGTCTACGTGGCTCCGCCTCGAATCCAAACGACGGGCCTGGCGAGGGACTGACGTCGATGACGGAGACACACTTTCCGCGACACGTACAGGCTCGGGAATCTGCCAGCGATCTGGTGCGAGAACGGGACTATAACGCTCGGAAATATGTCTGTCCCGTATGCAGCAGACGCTTCCATAGGTGAATCTTCTTCTTTGTGCTCCTCACTGCCTTGAAGTTCGTGCTTCGATGTTGACTCGGAACGACAATGCAGGCCTTCGAGTTTAGAGACCCATATGGTAAGTTCACGTATAGAACAACAAGCGCTATTGATGAACCAATATCTTTGACTTCAAGGTCACGCATACGGGGAAAAAGGCCTTCCGCTGCACAGAACCAAGGTGCTCATCGAGTTTTACAGTCGCATCTAATCTTCGACGGCACCAGAAGAGACAAGTAGGGACATAAGCATCAATCAGATTCCCACATTGACGCTTGTTCTGTGCTTTTAGAAGCATCTTCCCCTCTACTACTCCAATGCTTCCGACCTTCCGCACCTACCGTCGCCGGCCCCCAACTGAACGCTGTTTAGTTGCCCAACCCATAACAAGCCAAGCGCGGACCTTTCGATTCCTCCCTTTGAAAGCAAAGGAACACGTACCCGGCAAGGAAGGAGCCACTGGGGGGGTAGGTAATTAATGCTGCAAACACAGACCCGCTTGTTCGAACCTTCAGCAGACCAAGGCGCGACATCTGCAAAGTCAACCATAGTCTCGAATTTTTTCTCGTTGTCCACCCTTCAATACCTCCACTTCAAGTACCCATCCTCCTGCACAATACACCGTCTCCTGATAACCTCATCGACCTTCTCCCTAACTCCAACCTTTCCGCCCCTCGAAGTCCCAACCTTATTAATCAAATCCGCCCGTGTCAACGCATGATCTCCACTTCCCTTCGCCTCGCCAGTGACGAATCCTCGGATCTCCTCTTCGGATGGAAGACTAAATCGTGCATGGGGGTAAGATTTGTAGGCAGGTCCGCCCGGAACCTTGAAAGAAATGGAAGGAATGGGTGGAGTTTTGAAAGGTGGTGGAGAAGAGAAGAAAGTCTTCAGGATGGAGGAAGAGGTGACGGCCGAAAGTGTTGAAGGGGACCATTCCGGTCGATCGGCAGATTTGTTGATGAGTTTGGAGGTGACACCGGTTTTGAAATCGGGGTGAACCTCAGGGTTCTAGACGATAAGCAGCGAGTCAATGGGAAGAAAGAAGATAATTAGAAGATGAGAAAAAAGCGCTTACACAACAGGCCGTCGCAAGCCTCATGTCAACCAAGAACGCCTCCTCAATATCCAACCCCTTGCCCTCCTTGATGGCCTGAAGTGCCAGCTTCACACTTGTCGGACTGAACTTTTCCAACTTCTCCCTGGTCTCCAAAGCCCACGCTTTCAGCGCCTCTCCCTCCAACTCCTCTCCCTTCATCACAATTTTCTTCAGCGAAAGCGTGCCCTCCTCCAACTTCCTCAGCTTGTCCACAATCTCCTCCGCGTTATCTGAAGCAAAGATCACGTCGATCGCTCTCCTCTTCGCTCCAACAAGAGTATAAGAGGCAAGCGCCGCCTTGAGATCAGCCGCATCAGCAGCGAACTCGTCAATGGCGGCGTTGACATCCTCTACTGAAGCGGTTTGGTCGAGCTCAGAAAGACGGATTTCGAGTGCCTCCAATCGTTCCGCGGGGACGTAGTGGGATGCGAAACCGGAGAGGAGGGCGCCGGCACCGCGTACCCGCTCGCCAGTTAGGCCGAGGTAGACACCTAATTGACCGTCGAGTCGCGAGAGAAAGAAGTTGGCGCCGACGTCGGGGAAAAGTCCGATTTCAGTCTGTAAGTCGACAAAGTTGGATTAGCTTGGGCGAGCAACATACTGGCAGGCGAACGGACCTCGGGCATGGCAATTTGAGTAGTCTCGGTCGCAATACGGAATGGGGCGTGCATTGAGAGTCCAAGACCGCCTCCGAGCTGGTAAGCAAAGATGGGGTTACTGGCTGATGACCTTCTTCGGGGAGAAAGCGACTGACTGTGTTACCGTGCATGATCGCGACGACGGGCTTCTTCATCTTTGCGATGTAAGCATCTGTAGCGTACTCCTTCTGGAAGAATTCGCTGCTCTTGTGCCATGTCGCCTTGTCGTCAAGTTGTTGCACGAGAGCTGCGAATCGCGCGAGCTGTGAGCTCCGAGCTTGCACGCCGTCATTTCGGAAATGTGTGCGCACCTTTAACGTCTCCACCGGCACAGAAGCTCTTTCCGGTTCCTTTGAGCAGGATGACGTTCGCGAGCGGTGATTCGTTCCATTTCTACGAGGCGGAATGATGCTTTGAGCTTTTGCGGCACGACGGTCACGACTTAGGATTCGCTTACCTGCAGTTGAGGCTGAATAAGGTTGACCATGTCCTCGTTGAGGGCATTTTGTACCCTTGGCCTGTTCAAAGTGAGCTTTCGGAGGGAGTGAACTGCTTCAAAGAGGACGGTCGGTTCGGCAGCTGGAGTTGATGCGGGTGTGGAGAGGTGCCTTTGAGTCATTGCGAGTCGCTTTGTCGGCGAGCTCATCGAGATAATTTTTCGTGGGCTGGTACGGCTCAAGCTTCGACTAAGCATCGGGTGTAGAAATGCAAGTAACCGGCAGTGCGAGCCAACGCCGGAGCAATCTCACGCCGCCTTCAAACACGGACGCATCAAGCGCACAGAGTGTGCCTTCGCGGATGGGACGCCCCAGGTTTCAGCCCACGTCGCCCTTCAACGGAAATGGCGTTGGTTTTCTTGGTTTGGCTGCTCAAGCTGTCTGCGTAAGCCTGGCTTTCCTTGCGCCCGCTGTTCGACGCTAATCTCGGCTGCTCCTCAGCATCCTCACGACTGTGCGCTCAAGCTACAAGGCTCTTCGACAACCGGCGGTTCGCAAGCGTCGAGCAGCCGCCGAAGCTCAGGATGCTACTAGTACGACACTCAGCTCGGCAGAGAGAACGCGTCGGCGCGCCATCAAAGTTCAACTGACTTCTTGGGTCGTCCTGGTGCGTCGCGTCGAGTCATCCAACTAAATGCAATGCCTGACAGACCCGTATTAGACCACATTCATGGGGGTGGAAAGATTAAGTGACCGCACGATAGCTTGGATTATCCCACTCTACGGCGAGATGAAGGTCCTCGCGCTCGTGTTCATCCTCCTTTGGCGGTCGGCCGTGAGCACTCCCTCGCCGTTCCCGCGCCATAGCACACCTGATCCTTTCCTCTTCTGCTCCAGGGCGCGGAACTTGTTTTCAGGAAATTCATCAGGCCAATCGTGACGCCATACGAACGCCCACTTGACGCTTTGGGATTCTTCATTGGAGAAGTACTCGACGTCATCTCCTTCGTGGTACTGGTAGTTCCGAGGTGGATGAAGGCGAGGATACAAAAAGCGCAGGAACCAAAAGTACGGTTTATTGCTAGTTTTCTCGATCAAACCGGCGAAGTCACTGGAGGAATAGAGCTGATTGCGTTGTATCCACGAACCGCAGATCCCAAATATCATGAGGTCCCTTCGAGCTCCCGGCCGCCCTATCATCGCGCGACAGCTCGCCAACTCGATAGAGCAAGAACTGCAAGTCCACCTGAATCCCATCCCTTCCACTTCGACCACTCGCATCCCACAAAAACCGTCGAGCACCACAGTCAACCCGCGACGCGTCCCGCTTGCCTCCTCGCAACAAGCCAGCACTTCAACTTCAGCTTCCTCCCAATCGGCTTCCTCTAAGTCACAGCCAACGGTTCCACTACCTTTCCGACCCACACTGAGGAAATCTCGATTTCAAACGGAGCCACAAAATCACCCCGTCGCTGGCCCCTCCACCTCTGCAGCACCGCGACGCTCCCAGCCTTTGCCAGAATATCCAAATGTGTATCCCACACTTCCTCCGCCGATCCCTCTCCCATCCAATGTGATACCTACGCGACCTCCGAAGAATACCAGTACAAACGGGAAAGGCAAGGGTCGCGCAATCGACTCGAACTTTTTTCCACCCGTGCCGACTCATGATTTCTCGGCATCGTCTGATTCTTTCGCACAGCATGCCAAAGATCTCACGTCGGCCAGTACCACACACTCAGATCATATCCCTGCTGCCCGGCCTGTGGCTACCGTTTTCCCCTCTCCCTCTTTCCGCGAACCTTCCCCACCTCCAATGGACGTCGATGACATAATTCCCGACTCCACTTCCTCAACGACGCCTTCTCGTCTCTCGACCCCCAATACGGCATCCGAAGCAACTCCAGCCCCACCAGGTGCTTTCGCTTTCACCAAATCTCGCTCCTCAACCTCTTCACTCCAGGCTCCACCTCTCCGAAATCCGTCTCTTGATCGCCTTGCCCAAGAAGAGCCAATATTACCAAGCCCGAAACAAAAGGCTCTGAGCGCTATACAGGATCTTTCGAAAGACTTCGATTTGGACTTTGGTTTGAGTATTAAGAAAGGAAAAAGCAAAAGTGGACTTGGAGCGAGCGTGAGTGCAGGAAGCCCCGGCGTGAAGCGGAAAAGTAGGAGGGTCAGCGAAGAAGATAAGAGTGATGCGGATGAGCCGAAGAAGAAGAAAGGGAGAGTTGCAGATGAAGATGATGAGGAAGAATGGGTGCCGCCGACTGAAGAGGAGGACGACACGAAAGCGCAAGGAAGATCGAGGACAAAAACTGTCGCTACTCGGGCTCGTCGTGCCGGCATCATCTCTCCTCCGAGCCCGATCAAGAAGCGAAAGGCTTCGAGGCTCGCTGCAGATGCAGCTGCGGATACCGACGAAGACGACGGAACCGCGACGGCTACAGAAAAAGACCCACCCGCTCCTGCCGCCAATTCCTCTGCGAGCCGCCGACCATCATCAATGCTCGCCTCAAGCACATCTTCCAAAGCCATGAAGCCTCCTCTACGAGCCTCGCGTGTCGCAGTTCGCCCCTCGACGTCGGTTTCGACAGAGGAAGTCGTGCCGAAGAAAAACGCAGCTCGGGTTTCAGGATTATCTACCTCGAGAGTTCCGGTAGTTGAGGAACAGGAGAAAGA